>LBFL01002369.1:66155-85451 GCA_000988845.1 Hypochthonius rufulus
TATGTAACGTTATGTGACTTTAAAAAGCAGTTAATCGTTAGCGTTAACAAAATGCAAATTATCACCATCGTCGGTGTGTGGTTATCATTGCATTGTATTGTGTCATTATGTGAATCGCGTACGTTTATACATGTAATGCATTTATAATGATGCTGAGAAATGCAAATTATGAATTATTATTATGAATTACGCTGTTCTTTGATGGTGCCTGTGAAATGCCAATAATGAGCTGCTCATTGATGGAGAAAACATAACTTTTATGGTTTTTCAGCTTTTAAAAGATTTCTGTGGTTTATATATGCGCATTACATGTGCATTCAGCTTTTTGCTCTTTTAACTTTCCTCTTTAATTGCATTATGCATTTTGATTATGATTATAAATTATCACCGTCAGCCGATTGGTCACATGCATTATTCATATTCAATTATAATGAAGTCTTTTCTATAAGTAAAAGTTTGTAACAGATTCTGTGGGAATTACTCATTATTAAAGAAGAGAATTTTATTTCTCCATTATTATTTATGTCATATTATATAATATATATGTTAGTATTATACTTCTATTAAAATGCTCATCATTATTTTGCAAAATCATTTGAGAATATTGAAATAAAATATTAATATATTTTTTATTTTATTAAAAGGAATGGCATTATCATGTAAAGAAACATTTTCTCTATTGTACTATGAGTTCGATTCGGTTAACAAAGAACAACCCCCGTGGGAACCCGACTCTTATAAATTAATTGATCGTATTGCTGCTGATGAGGGACGTTTCACCTCTAATAGCGAAGTAATTATTGGTTTTTATAATTTACCATTGATTTTTAATGATAAATTATTGTTTAGGTCATTATTAATACCGAAATTCGAAGTATTCCTGTAACAAAGAAAGGGGTTTACTTTGCATTTCGAGATCAGGGGGCGTGTCTATCACTAATTGCAATTAAAATATATTATATGGACTGTCCTAATATCACCACGAACTTTGCGGTATTTCCCGAAACTCCGACCGGAAAAGAATTAACGGCGATTGTGCCCGCTGAGGGCCGATGTGTCCCTAATGCTCAAGAGATTGAAAAACCACGATTACTTTGCAAAGGTGATGGTAATTGGACGCTACCATCGGGCGGATGCAAGTGTATGGCCGGATTTGAACCCGTGGGGCAAACATGTCAGGGTATGTGTGTGTTTCGGTTACTTCTTTCATAATATTATTGCATTTAAAAAGAAATTACATATTTTTTTAATGAACTCTAAAATGTACCTCTTTAATGAACATAATTACCGAATTAATTGACATGTGAGAGTCATCTTAATTATCTTAAACGTCTGACGATGAAAAAATTTGGTACTTTTTATGATATAATTTATTTTATAATATTTTTTCCTCAATTTCATAACTCATAACGATGAAAAAGTATACATTTTGCATGTTAAGTATTTAAGTGATGTTAAAACTGATTATGTTAATGATGATAGGATAGGGATGGTGTATTCCCAATATAAGCGATTCCATTCACAGGTCCCATTAGCGGTATCGATATATGATTTATCATAATTCAGGTTTTTTTTGGAGGGAAATTTATATATACATATACGTGTATATCTAATCATATAACTTTAAAGATACATTTTTCTTTTAAACATACACAGCCCTTGAGACTTAAGAGCATTATACGAGAAAAAAGATATTCTTTTAAAAACTTTTAACTTTCACTTTTCCTACACTAATAATAATCATGCCCTAAGGGTGAACTCAGTTCATGTCATCAGTTATTTACATAAGAGTTGATTATCATGTATGGCATTTTTGTTTAACATTTCACGACGGCCCCTCTCTTCTATCACTCAGTGTGTCCTCCCGGGACCTTTAAGCCGGTTGTTGGTGATGAATCATGTGGGCCGTGCCCGGGACATTCGACCGCACCGTACAGGGGTTCGACCGAATGCAGATGTGATGCGGGATACTATCGGGCCTCAAAGGACCCCAAATGGACTCCGTGTACCCGTAAGTGTTAATTATACCATCACATTATTTCCTTTATCTTTTCTATTATTTTTGGTTAAATCAGACCCAAAATTAGGGGATATGCTAATGGATGAATGATTAGGACCGAACATAATGGAGGGTCAAATTGTTTGAACTCTGTTATTTTGATACTGTAAAAGAATAAAAGTAAAACATAATTAATCACTATAATCAATCAGTGATCAATAAATTTACATAATTTCGTATCGATTAAACAATCAGAATTTAAGCATTTTCAATAAAAATGTGATTAATTTTAAGCGTTTTATCATTTAAATTTTGAATGCGGAATTAATTAATTAAGAAACAAATTAATTTTTCTTATTTTTTCAAAAAAAGTCAATTATTTTCTCACTGAAATAAATTATTATTCAATACCTGTTATTTGTTTATGTGAACCTATAAAAAACTTAATTATTCATTGAGCATTCATTGAGCATAATTAATGTTTAGAGAAATCATGGATCATTTGAATCGTAAATTTTAATTATAGTGAAATAATCATTGTCCCGGAACGAGAACTTTAGTCTCCACTCTTATAATTAACCTCACTAATGATTGTTTATCTTTAATCTTATATTTGGCTCTGTCACTGCAGAACCACCCTCAGCCCCACAAAATCTCACCGCTAATCTCGTGGATAAATCTACGGTAATATTGTCGTGGGCCCCTCCCAAATATTTGGGCGGCCGTAACGATACAGCGTACCGTATTTCCTGTGAGGGATGCACTTCGGGGGTCACTTATGTACCCGCTCAAGAGAATATAGTAGAAACAAAAGTGGTCATTTCGGGACTTAATTCAATGTCAGCGTATCGATTCTTAGTTTTTGCCGAAAATGGCGTTTCGGGACACGATTCGAGTCAATTTGTGGACATCACTGTCACTACGGAAGCATCAGGTACTTGCACCATGCATTAGTAACAATGACAATGATTAACATTATGAAATATAAGAAATACCGAATGACATAAGAAGTCTCAGAATTAATTCGATCCAAAGATTTACTTTTTTCTTTTCACGTATAAACACAAAGAAATGTCTTTCTTTTTGAGCTAATATTTCATAATAATCTCATCTCTTTCAGGTTATATCTCACTCGTAATAACCGAAGATGGTGTTGGACATCGTTATAATGGTGAGTATTAGAGGATGGTAAAGGGAGTAATTGATATTAATGTCACAATCAATTTCAATGGTCGTGCTTCACTTATGTCTCTCCGTCTCATTCTAATGTATAAATCCTGTCGCTATTGTTACGGATAAATTATCCATTATTTGTGCATCCATTTCCATTGCAAAGCACATTTATTCGGCATACGATGCCATTACAATTGCAAAAATATCTCTGTACTGTCAATTCGCACTCACAACTCATAAACCGTGACAATTTCTAAAGATGCGAAATTTGTCAATCGCAATATATGTTTTCATATCATATAATTTATTGTTAGAGATACAAATTATATAAAAGAAAATTATTTTAAAAGAATTTAAAAGAATATATAATGTGATGCGTTTGAAAATAGTTAAGCGTTTCTACGTTTGGTTCTGTAACGGAAAAATCCATCATTTTTAGAATCGATATTTTCCAAAGGAATTTATTGATTTTCAAATCAATTGAATTGCATTAACCGATTTATCTTTATTATACTGTATGATCATTATGAAAGTTTAGTATGAAAATAATATATAACTTTTGAAAATACATTAATATAAAAATAGCGAAATATTTAGTTGATTATGTAGTGCCAGCGGTGCCTTTTCAATTTTACACATCACACAGTGAAACTCAATCGGATTTCCTTTGTATGTCTATTGTTTACGGAGAGAATAAACGGTTTGAATGGTAAAAGCTTTTGCCATCATCTGACTTATAATAAATCATATGACAGTATATAATTCATCACCGCATTCTGAAATTCGTGTGAATATTATTCGATAATGTAACTTATGTTTGTTTTTGTGTGTTTTCCTCTCACCACTTTAGCAGCCGCTGCTCCACCACCATCATCAATATCATCAGCGTCTTCGGGAGTTGCGTCTTCCTCTTCAGTAGTGTCTAATGTTCGAATTGTGTCAGTTAAGAGTACCGAAATCACTTTGGCGTGGGATCCACCGGAGGATACTCTCAGTATGAGTAATAATAATGAGCGTCTCTATGAAGTGAAATATACTGCCATAAATATGAAGACACCATCAGCAGCATCTTCAGCAGTATCTTCAGCTGCTGCTGCATCGACGTTAGGGAAGGAAAAGCATCAGAATTCATCATCATCAACACTGATCGTTACGAGAGAGGACGTCACTATTGGCAATTTAAAAGAGAATACTGAATACACTTTTCAGGTTTGTGTTTTGTCAAAAATGATAATGATAATGTTGGAGAGTATTGGGAATGAGGAATGTGAGGATCTGTTTCTTATGGAATAATCTAATGGAATATGAAAGAATCACAAAAATATTCGGCTGAAGATTTAGAGATGAAATAAGTTAAAAATGAAAAATTGAAGCTTCAGAATGCATAAAATATAAGAGTCATAAGAAAAACAAAGCACTGAAATATCATTAAATTGGCTGTGATTTGCACAGTCACTTTGGGGTTCGAAGTTCTGCATACTTAAGGATTTAGAGATTCCACACTTAAAGAATCTTTTTCAGGGACTCTTAAGAGCTTCTCTCAAAAATGTTGACATTTTTGACATTTCAAAACAGAAATCATCAATTTAAAGAATAATAAAATAGATGAATACACTTGAACAGGTCAAACAACTGCTTTAAGGGACTTATTTATTTATTTACTTAAAGTGCTTATCATTTTATTCTTCAAAAATTATCTCTTTTTATTTATTAATCATGTCCAATCTCTTGTTATAGGTTCGGGCGAAGACCACCAAAGGTTGGAGTGATTATTCTAAACCATTGGCGAAAATGACCGGACATTTAATCGGACACAACACCGGTGAGTATATATGTTCGTGATATAAGATTATCTTTACGATAGAGACATTTGCTAATATATGTATTATGCTGCACTTATGGAAGCATTTAAAAAACAAATATACTACCATTTGATGGTAGAGTAAGAGAAACAAAACTAAATATATCATTAGAATAGGAGAATCATTATTTATTATAATGGTGTAGAAATGTACAGTAGAATCGTGAGTACCGTTTGAATGCCGATCACCGAATTCCAGAATTACATAATATACGTTAATTAATTCTGATAATTTAATTCAAAAAACAAAAACCACCATAGCACGAATATTATTAGTCTCACGTTTGTCGCAGTTGAGAATAAATCGATTAAACAATTTAATTTAAGCATTTTTAATGCACTATAATTTAGCGCTAAACCGATGATGAAATTTTATAAATTAACAATATTAATAGAGATTATCACATATTTACTCAAAATGTTCAAAAATTAAGATAAAAATAATTACAAAAATATTAATAAAAAGTAAACATCTACAAAACATGTTTTATTCAGGCACACCTATTCACGTGCCATTCAAATTATGATCATTCGTGATGAGATTTTATTTTTATTTAAGAAATATAAATTTCTGATATTTAATGATAATTCTCGGCACTTAATGTTAATGTTAAAATTAGGAAATTAATTTTACAATTACGGGTTTATTCAGTTTTGACTGCGACAAATTGAAATCCCTAATTATGAGGCAACAGCGGTAATCCTTTTCCTTTATTATTGAGTTTAATTTAATTAATAACACTCCAAATACAGTAATAACATTGAACCAACGAATGTTCGCATAAAGGATTTTGAACATAGAAAATGAGAGAAAATTGAATTTACCTTTTCTCTGTTACAATAATGAGCATAGCAATTGTTGTTGTTGAAGAGACTAATTGTGTTTTCCTCCGCTCATTCTCATCCTCATCCCCATCTTCATCCCCATCCCCATCCTCAGTATTATCTTTTCCTCTCTCTATTTCAGTGACATTTCGGCTAATAATGTACACACTGTTACTATTTACGCATTTCGGCTCAATAATTGAATTTTCTAAATTATTCTACTTTTTTGTTGATTGTTGTGTCTAAATATGATTATCCCATTTGCAGCATATATGGCCACTGATGATGACTCTGTTCAAATTCGGATAATTATTGCGGGCGTAACTCTCGCAGTTGTGGTGCTCGTTATTGTCGTTGTGATGATAGTTCTTTACGTGAAAAGGTATGTGACGCGATACAACTTTTAATGACGAATTCTTTTAAGAGAATTCCCAAAACACTCTGAGAAATTTAATTGAGAAAAAACTCGTAAAGTTTAATTGAGAAATTGCATCGGACTATTGAAGTGTGACACTTTAATTAGCATCGGAATGCGATTATTACACCATCGCTGAAGCAAATTGTTTTGTTGAATCTATAAAATTACTAAAATTTGATTATTTTCTTAATTTTACCTTTAGGAGTGCAGATGACTGCAACAAAAAGCAACCGTCAGACTGTGATACTCTGGAGTATCACAATGGAGAGGGCAAAAAATGTAAGTGTCAATTGTAATGAACTTTTATTGTATTATTAACATTATGCATATCTAAGATGTTTCATTTAATATAATATAAATGCATATCTTTAGCATTCATCGAACACACTCTTTATGTTTCCATTTGCCCAATACAATGTACATAAATATTCATCATTATCATGCAATTTTAATACTTTTACTTTTATTATTTATATTATTTATATTATTTATATTATTTATACATAACATATGAAATATGCATCAACAATGGAACTCTAATGGCATAAAGTACAATGCCATTGTACCTCTAAACTATTTATTATGTTCGATAAAAAAGAATCAAATTGAATATCTCTTTTCTTATATCAGTCTATTTATAGAGTATATTCAAAATCTTTATCCATTCCTAACCCAATGGAGTTGATTATTAAATGATTGCATTTTTCTAAATTTTTAAAACCTTTTGTGTGTCTGTATCTGTGAATGATTCACATTTCCATTTGTGCCCCATTTGTGTATATATTTGATCACACAACAATACTATTACAACACAACAATACTATTCTTTTTAAATTGGGGTTATTTTAAATTATAAAATCCTCTGCCTTTAGATTTTCAATATTAAATATTTCTGAATGCAGAGGAATGTACATGCGTCATTTCAATGGGAGTCATAATGATTTTTTGCTTTTCCTTTAATATTTTATTTATTTTTATAAAACATACATTTTTCATTACTCTCACCACAGAATAAAGTACATATATTTTTATTATAGTAATTTATGAAAGTTCAGGCCGAATGAAAGCATATAAATTATTAATTGAGAAAAGATTTTGTTTTGTTTGTTGTGTTTATATTTTCAGAATATTTATTTTTTAAAAACATTTACTCATTTGAGTATTCTTTTGTTGGAATTGAGTCGACGTAAATATTCACTTATAAGTCCCTTAACTAATTATATTCATATCGTCATAAAATGTAATTGTTTATGAGACACCCGAACATTAAAATAATAATTTTATTTTTGGCGCATCACAAAACACAATAAACACAACAATAAACTCTGAGCAAAAAGTTATACTCTCCGATGTCAATAAATTTGGTTCTTTACGTTAATAAATTTCATGTGTCCCTTTATTAAAGGATATGTGACCCTTTTGTAAGAATACAAAAAGAAATACTTTGCGTGTGTTCCTCATCTTCATCATCATCATTATATTCGATATTTTTCATTTCTTTGGTTTCCCTTTCTTTTGCTCATTCCTTTTTCTTCTCTGAGTTATACCATAATATAATATTTGTGTTTCATTCATTTGTTGCTATACAAACGTATGTTTTCGTATTTCCCGATCCATTCCTTTGTTATAGTTAAGTCACCCGAACTGAACCATATATTCATATAAATTTATTTATACTCTCCTGTGATGCTTCATCCTCATCCCTCCTCTATTGATGAAGATAAACTTAAGTGTGATGATGTCCTTTATTCACTGTCGCATTTATCTCTGTCTCCATTTTCCATTTTATTATCTTAAAATCTATTATACTATACTATAATACCAAAAGTCGAATAATGGAATCCTTAACTATTATTGATTGTTTTATGCCATTAACGTCTTTGTAATATGAATTCACGATTTGGAATATAAACAGAAACTCAATTAAATTAATTAAATTAATTATGTCAATATTTTGTTGTGCACTTTAAGCGTTTTCTGTCATTTCTCGAATTTTTATTTATTTCCCCAAAAACTATCTCTTTATTTGTATCTGAGTTTATTCTTCGAGTGCAGCACCGAAATGGTGACACTTTAAAAATATGAAATTTATATTTACCAAAATAATTTAATATCCATTCTAAAATACGGGTAAAGTATGTTATTAAAATGATTGAATGCGTGGCATTTGTAATTAACACGTGATTTGCATGCATCTGTGGGTAGTCTTTAGGTCACGACAGTACAATTTAATTTAACACACGTTATCATTTCGCATTATGCTCCATTCAATTGGTGATGGCCTCAATCATTAACATATTTCTTCTCTTTTATCTCCTCTGAATCAGTGGTTCCTTCGATGGAACATCCTCCAATTGTTCCGACCGCGCGATGTAAGTTATGTTATTTCTTCTAATTTTAGCCGAATTCGACATATTTATGTTTTTGTGTTTATTTATGGCGTATAACACGAGAAATAACTTTTTAAATCCCATTTCATTGCTTTAAAATAAAATGAGTTAAGTAAATCCGAACGTTAAATCACCAAAGATTAGCATCACAATTGATTATCATCAAAGAAAATGGTGAATTATTTAATGATTTATGTGTTGAATATACACGACTGTGGGTCTTCTCTCACTTTACTCAATCACTCATATTATGATAGGGCATTAACGATAATAATAAGTGACATTCGTAAACGTTTTTGTGTTAATCCGTTTTTCATTTTTCTTTTCAATATGTGTTTAGCATAACCGTGATACATAACCATAGTCAAACAGTTCCTTACCATTGTGAGAGTGAAATTCCCGACATTCTTAAGGTTACCATAAAAGGACACACAAAGACATGATAAGAAAAGGATTAAATGAGGATTATGCTGTACAAAACTTTCTTTATTATATAATACATGTCTTATGTCAGTGATTCTTATACATTCACTAATCTCTTTATACAATAAAGATTTAATGCATGACGAATAAGTTCAAAACGTATGTTTATTATTATTGTAATAATTTTATTGTTATTCCATCAGTTACATCACCGTTTTCAGTGACGACACCCCTATTCTCGCATTGTGCGGCACGTTCCTATGTGGACCCACATACTTACGAAGACCCGAGTCAAGCGGTTCGTGAATTCACTAAAGAAATTGATGCATCACATATCACTATTGAGGCAATCATTGGTGGAGGTGAGTGACCCACAAATGTCTAACATTAGGGGATCATAAAAATGCATTAAATCGGGGAAATTAAAAAGCGTATTTAATTGGGGTCCGGATCCTTAATGCACCCCATCATAAGCCATGGGAATAGGGAAGTGAATTAAGTATGAACTGAATTTAAAATTGGGAATGAATACTTTCGGTTATAATAAAATTTACTATCGTATAATTGAGAAATTATTACTTTATTATTAGTTTGTTACTATCGCTGTCATATAATAATAATCTGATTGCACTAACATTTTTTGCAAAAATTGCCAATTAATTTGCCACAAAAAGTTTCTACGAAAACCCTCATAAAAATAATCGACACGAATTTTCCCATTTATATCCAACGAACGTATGTTTTTGTTTTGCGAAATTCTCTCGAAATATTTCGGTCCTTTAAATTAAATAATAAATTCTCAATTAAAAATTAATCCATAAAATTTAATGAAATCTCTAAGAGTAATCGCATTTATCAAACTCATCACTTTGATGTTCGGCAAAAGTTTTAAAAGAGTTATAAAAAGTTAAATACTCTCATGACTCTGCTCACGTATTGTTTACTATGATTAAGTTTCCTTTAGTTTACTCTATTAACAAATCATTCTCTTTAATCATCATCCCCAAAAGAAGTCTTTAGTAATATAAAAGAGATTATACTGATATATAATTTAACATTTCAACATCATTCAATTTTTTAGGTTTTGTGGCGTAAGCGCATCCCAAACCTCCCCATATCCATCTATTAACTTAATATTCAACTCCTAATGACCCCCTCCGTCATTGATTCCCAAAGCCTCGGGTTTACTTATATCAGAAACTCGTGGAACATAATGAAATAAGCAACTTTAAGGGTACCCCTATAGAGGTTCATTAAAAATTAACAATGTTAAGGGCAGTTTGACTAATGTAATGAAAAGCTTTTCTTATCCTAAGATATGAGTGATCCCCTAATTTGCTGTGATCCCTATAATTTCTTTAATTGAATTAACTCTAACCTGACATAACCTGTGCCATTACAGGGGAATTCGGCGATGTCTGCCGTGGAAAGCTCCGAATCCCGGGACGACCTGAAGTGACCGTAGCCATTAAGACGTTAAAACCGACGTCAGCCGAAAAGCCACGTCTGGACTTTCTTACCGAAGCGAGTATCATGGGCCAATTCGATCATCCCAATGTGATCTATCTCCAGGGCGTGGTCACTAAGAGTAACCCCATCATGATAATCACCGAATACATGGAGCATGGATCTTTAGATGCGTTCCTTCGTGTAAGTAATACCTTAAGAGTTGTTCCATGAGTTGTTTCTCGAAGTCTTTGTAAGGATCTTGCATCGGAGAGTGATGCTTAAGCGATCGCGAAAGAGATGATAATTGATGGCCCAAAGTGGGCTCTCAAAGCATGTACATGTGCGGGGCTAAATGAGAACGCATCAACTATCATCATTAAAGGGATGAAATAAGTAGAGTCAGAGAAGGAATGAGATAAGACATGAGATGGATATTTGTTAAGAGTAGTTTTAGATTAAAGGTTTTAAGGGTTTCGCCGGCATTAGAAAATGCAATGCTGATGAACATGGGCATGGATATGGGCATTTATGGTAATATCATATCATATCTCTTCTTTTTCCTAAATATTATCATCATCAAAGAGATTATATCACTTCGCGAAAAGTTTATTATACTTTTCGATTTCATAGTACGATGACTCAACATAAGTGCACTTTCATTTTCTGTATCATTCATGTTTTGGTATTCTCTGATTTAAACGATTATTATTATGGCATTTTATTCGGATATTATTCAATCACAACAGAGAATGCCTTTAAATATAAAAGACTCCCGTCGTTTAATGTCATTCGCATATTATTATATTATTATATTATATATATTTTATTCACGTTTTGGAGAAAAAACGAAAATGGAAATACTTTTGACACAATTTATTCCGTTTAATATTAATAACGAACGCTAAAAAACTATTAAATTATTTATCAATTATTTAGAACATTATATTGTAATGATGGGTTTATTAATGAACTTAAATGAACTGTATCCGAATGACTAACACATTAAGGGTTACGGTTACGTGTTACATAAGTATTAAGTTTAGTTTATTATTATAGTTGAGAGACACTAAAATGCTAAAATTTCTTTCCTGTTATGGTCGTTTAGCATTTAATGGGAATCGAAAATATGCGTTCTCTTAAAATTCAAATCAATTATATTTCACATGTTTAATTAATTGCATTTTAAACCGTCACAATATTCATTTAAAGTACATCATAAGATAATTGATTTTCCGCATTCGTTAAACCGATTTATTTTATCAGCAAAAAATGTGAACATCATTAGGACAGAACTGAAAAAGTTTATGGAATTTTTCATTTTTTCTTAATAATTTTACGTCTTATTATTGTGATGATGATCTTTGACCATTCTTTTAGGCTAATGATGGGAAATTCCAAGTGATTCAATTGGTCGGGATGTTGAGGGGCATCGCTGCAGGAATGCAATACCTTTCGGAAATGAATTATGTTCATCGGGTAAATAATAAATATATTAATATATTAATTTACTATTAATAGCATAACATATTTTGTTTATTATTTTCTTCAAATTAATGTTTCGTGTGATTGACAAATCCATGATAATAGTAATGATAATGGTCATGATAATGGTCCTTTTCTCATTAATGCCACGACTTTAAGAGTCACTCATAGTTTGACACTTAATGTTGGTTTATCATATACATGTTCATTTCAATTCTCTTAACGATTCATGCGAATTATA
Organism: Hypochthonius rufulus; assembly: GCA_000988845.1. Classification (NCBI taxonomy): domain Eukaryota; kingdom Metazoa; phylum Arthropoda; class Arachnida; order Sarcoptiformes; family Hypochthoniidae; genus Hypochthonius; species Hypochthonius rufulus. The sequence goes on from LBFL01002369.1 coordinate 78,417, forward strand.
TATTTGTCTCTCTTATTATTTCATAAGAACCGGCATCAGCCCATGAAATTCCACGGCCGTGGAACTTCATTATCTGATTCTTTTCTGCAATTTGATGCTTAAGAAAGAGGATTGATTATCTCTGAGTGCATCAAATAGCACAGGACCTGTTCGGGCATTTATGTTCGGCATTTAAATTCAAACCAAAAATGTATTCGCATATTAAAGGGCCATTACTTCATTGACCTCCTCTATGAACTACAATTAACTTTAATTCTTTATGTATTACCGATTCAAACGGTATCATTATTTGTAATTATTTATTATTATTTATTTATAATAATTGTTATGAATGGTTTATGTGTCCTCACGTAGCATTAGTATTATTAGTGCCTTAACGTGATGAATCATCACATTTATCATACTCATTTAAACAAAAATAAATAAACAATTATCTAATTATTTAGGATTTGGCCGCTCGTAATGTCCTCGTGAATGCCACACTCGTCTGTAAAATCGCCGATTTTGGTCTGTCACGCGAAATCGAAAGTGCGACTGAAGGCGCTTACACTACCCGAGTACGTTTATGTTTACTTTTTATTAAAGTATATATGAATTATACTTTAATTGCGAGACTATTCTAATTTAAGGGAAAATATTTGCGTGTTGAGGAAGATTTTCACAACTTTAATAGACCATTTTGCTATTCGGTGCCCGTAATTACCATTACAATTACAATTACTATGCGTACCATACAATGATTAGCATATTCCATAATTTAAATAATGATCCGAAAATAATTTTTCTCATAATTCCATACGCCCATTAATAGGGATGATCCGAACTTATTTATTAGTCCCACACACAGAGAGTACCACACATTGATTTTGATGTCATCTGATTATTAAGTAATAATTAACCCAATTAATGTACAAACTCATGAAATGCTTTCATTTTCATATTAACGTGAAATACTAAATTATTCTAAAGTCATTTATAAATTATCATTTGCATATGCCATACATATTTATGTATAATAATAATGTGCATAATTTATATAATTGTAGAGAGATGATTGATTACTGTGCACACGTATATTACCTAAACATACCTTTTAATGATATTTTAAATATATATTCATAGGTTTTGATAAACTAATGATGTTACAATGATTATTAATGTGAGTTTTTGTTTCTATCCAAAGGGTGGTAAAATTCCAGTCCGATGGACAGCACCAGAGGCAATCGCCTTCCGAAAGTTCACATCCGCATCCGATGTGTGGAGTTTTGGGATTGTTTCGTGGGAAGTGATGTCATACGGGGAAAGACCGTATTGGAATTGGTCGAATCAGCACGTGATTAAAGGAATTGAAAAGGGTTATCGACTGCCGCCACCGATGGTAATGTCTTAGTTAATGCCAATTCATTTACAAAAGGAAATTAACTAAATTAATGATGAAATATGATAAATTTGTCTGTTGAAAGTATGATGCATGAGCATTATTATAAATAGAAAAGTGATGCTTAAAGATACCATCATGAAGATGATGATGAAGATGATGATGGTGATGGTATTCTCCTTTCTCTTGAGAAAAATTGATATTAATGATTTGCTAATGGCACTGAATTTTTCACGCGATCCGATCCTTTCCTTCGGCTTTTTCTTTAAAAACGTTTCTTATAATATAATCCTTTATGTTAATAATCATCTTCTCATGAACCGAAAAATTCTTTTGCCCAAACTCTTCATTAGGGGCTAAAGGAGCAGTTCAGTAATACCTGAAGCATGTTCCTTAAAAAAGGAGTTAAAAAAAAGATTAATGCAATAATTCTGATGAGTGATTTTGCCAAATGTTTTCAGCTCTAATCTCATAGTTAATTTCCTTACGAAACTTCTCTTTAACTTAACGTATTATTAATGATGGTATTGTTGTTCATGACAGGATTGCCCTGAGGCGATGCATCAATTAATGCTCGACTGTTGGCAAAAGGATCGCTCTCAAAGACCCACCTTTGGCCAAATTGTGAAGACGTTGGATAAGCTAATGAAATGTCCCGATAATCTCAACAAAATTGCCCAAACGACACGGTAATGATGACCCATGATCATCCCTCTCATTAAAAAGTCTAAGACTATTGTTGGACTCTAAGAAAGAGTCCAACAATTGGATCAATGTTTAGCAGACCATTGACAGACGGTTTATCACTGACAAAATGTTTAATATAATTTTGAGGGATCCTTTTTAATTATATTACACTATATTGTAATATACGTTTACGGTCATTGATAAACATGTTTTGTGATTTTTCATATTCCATCACATGTTTCGCTTCAAAACTCAAATTGTCTCTTTCAAATAAAAACACTCATCGCTGTGCTTTTCCTGCACTTTACACTAAACCATTGTGATGATTGATTAGTTTTGAGATAAATTAAAATAAAGAAATTGAGTATTGAGGAGTAATTGTGAATGGAGTAACAAAACATAAATGGGGGTATAAAAACGAAAATAATTTCAATTGAATGGGAATGAGTGTTTACGACAATTGCAAAATCATTGATCTCAATTAATAGGGCGGAGTTTATAATAAACAGTGACTGATTTTGTCGACTCATTTAAAGTTTGTTCCATTATCTCATGCAATTATCTTTATGCATCCTTAGCTTAACTGTGGACCCATTTGGTGAACCGACATCCATACAAATGCCAACATTGAGCATGATGAGTCTTCCAATGCCCATGTCCTGTCCGATCCCCGATGTGATTCAATACAAGTCAGTCGATGAATGGTTAGGGGGGATTAAGATGCACCGATACCGGTCAAACTTTGAGCAGTCGGGTGTTACTAATTTAGCGGCCGTCTCAAGACTGACGCCTCAGGATTTGGCCATTATTGGGGTGACATTAGTGAGTCATCAGAAGAAGATTATGAACAGTATACAGGCGTTGAGGGTACAGACGAGTATCGGAACTCCGGAGGGGTTTTTAGTGTAAAGAAAATAACAAATTATTTAAGAAAAACAATTATATTCATTAAACACCTTTAAAAACACCGTTTAAATAATCAAAATCTTATCGATTTATGAACGATCAAATGTTGCGAATCATGACATTCAAAACTAAAATATCAGATCATGAAGAAGATGATTACATTAATGACGATCATCGTCATAAACACGTTCACGCATCAAAAGGTATTTTATTAATGCCGATCGTTATTTATAAATGCAATTATGACATTAATTTATTCGAAAATCGTCCGTTTTTCAATGGATACACACAGACTCTGGTCCTATGAAAAAATTAGAGAAATTAAAATGTGACATAAATAATGAGATTTATATTGAGACACTATTCAATGGACAATGATCGTGTTTTACATGAAATTTAAGTAAAAAGTTTTATAATTATTTAATTGTATATGTACAGTAAAGTCAATTAATACTAATGTTGTACAGTATATTATAATAATTAAATATCATTTTGAAAATAAAATAATTCATCTCAATTAATCGTGTTAATTAATTATTGTGATTTCACTATTAATTTTAGCATAATTTTTAAAACTTTGAAAGTGTGTCGCGTCATTCCACGCAATAATTTTGTATCTTATGAATCATAATTTTAATAATAAGATTCATCACTAAAATTGACGGTATGGAGAGTAAAGGGTGATTCTTTTTCGTGTATCCATGGCAATCACGCGATTGATCAACGATGACATTCATTTATCCCTCATTTAAGAAACTATAAATAAATTACGATAATAGATTTGGTATTAAATGTGATATTTTCACACGTATTACAAACAAGTGTATCATAACCGCTCTTTTTATATAATAATTAGGGACGGGCTTTTTCAGCATTTACCGATTCATAGCGATAGTCATAAACTTCGGTAATATATATTTAATATATATTTATATGTTATAGGAGTATATAACAAGTGATTTAAAGTGTATTTTAAACGACCGAAAATACTGAATTTTATGATTTTTCTCGATATCACCGAAAATTGTTTATAATACTGGAAAATGACCGATTTTCACCGAAAATCGGCTTTAAAAATTAAAGTATTCAAATTTTAAACGGTATTTTATAATTAACATTAACATTTTTTAGTTAATTATAGAAAATCGATTTTAATGGTATATCAAAATTTATTTTTTAAATATTAAAACGTAATTAATAAGAGTTTATTACGTGCATATTCAACATTTTAAACAAAAGTGACATTTAATAAATTTATAAGCATAATGAATAGGGACATCAGATTTACTTATCACAACAACAGTAGCAATTAAAGAAAAATTTGTTATGCACCATTAATATTTGCAGATGCTGAAAGATACATTCTCAACATACAATTAATCAACATACAATTAAACTCCTCTAACGTGATCATATTGCAATGGGAATTTTTGTTTTTGATAGAGACAATTTTGCATTTGAATATTATACATTTGTATACGTATATGTAAGATTCAGGTCTAGGAATTTGTTAACGTTATAGAGCTTTATATATACTTAAGTTTTATCGGATACTGCTTCAGTTTATGCAAGGAAATGATTGAAAAGCTCAATATCTTTCAATTTTAGAAATTTTAATATAAAATGCATTTTTATCATATATATTGTATTAAATTTTTTTAAATTCACCAAAAAATACGCACCAATTTTGCACTATTTTAATACCGAAATACCGACCGAAAAGCACTGTTTAACCATCGAAAAAGCTCGGCTTTAATAATTATACTTTACATAAATCCGAACGCATCTGAATCAATGCGAATCAATCGATTCAATGGACTTTCGGAAGCCATTGATATGTGTAAAGTTTACTTTAATATCTCGAACATTTTATATAAAAATTAGGATTTTTGTAAAATTATAAATTTAGGAAAATTTCCATTTTATAAAATAGTGTTTGAGTATGGGTCAACCCCCTCTAGAACATTATAAATCGGGACCCCCCATAACCCCATCCCCACGAAAATTTTAGAACCCCTAAAGTGAACCTCCAGTAACTACTGCTTATGAGTCATGACAATTTTGCAATCGCCATTTGCAATTTAATAAAATTTAATAAAATATAATAATATTGATGATCTTTGAAATGGTATCACTTTATTAAGCTCAATAAATAACAAATCATAAGCGTATCGCCTCATATCACTACGGGTCTCAGGTGATCAGTTTTGTTTAGATTTTTACAGTGTTTAGTTAATTTTATCGAACATTTACATCGAACATTTACAGATTTATTATTCTTAAACTTATAATTCAAGTTTTTAATTGTATTTATAAAACGATTAAAAATTATTTTAAATTTTTAAATACCATCACTTATATACATAATCAGATACGCGGGGATTTCCATTATTTAATCGTTACTTATGAATATCCTTAAATTACTCTATTTTTTCCGGTGTATGATGTGAGATGTGATTAATTAAATTGTCCCGAATTAAATATTAGTATAATAATAGTTTATTTCCATAACATAGTATTTCATTAGGAATTCCCGAGGAAATAGTATATAATTTATTTCCAATATTTTAAATTTATCATTATTATTGATTTAAATATAATTTTGTAATTATTTAATTGGAATTTCAATTCAAATTTATTTTATTTGAAACAATTCTTTTATGTAATACAGTATATTGAATGTAAATTGAAGTCGCGACAATAGCCCCCGACTTTAGCATGTTTGTGTTTTGGCGGGAAAATTTTTTGATAGTGGACCCACACTTTGAAATTTGTAAATATTTTTTAGTGTGGATTTTCAAAAATTTTAATTTTCCCGTCAAAAAAATATACACAAGGCCATGGGGGCCCTCCTTCAATGTTGCGATTCCGATACATTCATGTTCTAAAGCAATTGTAATTATTAAAAATGAATAAACATTTTATTAAATATTTATTTTCTATTTTATTGATACAAATAAATTGATTCAAATCAATAATTCATTTTATTATAAACAATTATTGTATGTACAATATAAAGGAGGGCCCCCATGGCCTTAGTATTTCTTTTTTGGAGGGAAAATTAAAATTTTTGAAAGGGGTTACACTCTGAAAAATATTCCAGTGGGTCCACTATCAAAAAAAATTTTCCCGTCAAAAAACAAACATACTAAGGTCGGGGGCGTATGTTTAAATATAATTAAATGTACATTTTTGACAAATAAATTTTGATAAACTTAAGTATTTCATTCGAAATTCAATAATCATAAGATAATGAATTGAATTTATAAGAAAATCAATTGGATTTAACCCTGACCATCATTAACTAACAAACACTATACAGAGGGAGGGGGATAAATTGAAACGTAAAAAATTATTTTAATTGCAACTAAATTTGCGTGATTTTTAAATTTTCAATGTGATTCCCGTATCCTTTACCTACAAAATGACAGTGTTACTTACTTTAACAAAATAAGCGCGTATTGAATTGTTATAATCGAAAGTTTTGACCCTTTCTCTTGAATCGCTTTCCAAAACCCTTTTACACTTTTGCAATTTTTAAAATTAATTATGAAATATTAAATTATTGCATTAAAATCATAAATGAATTTACATAAATAAATACATTTAAAACTAAAACATATGATTTAATTTACTAATATTTATTTTTTAATGAGTGGAAACTCAATTTAAGGAACATATAGTTTAACAAAAAAAATTAATGTGCTCATTTTGTTACAATATAATACTAAAAACTTAATGTGATACTAAAGAATAAAAATGACTTTATTAATATTAATATTTAACTAAATTAAAAATTTCAATAATTAAAGTTTTATTCACAATTGCATCAGATTTGATGAGTTAAACTTAATTTTATATGTATTATTTTTGGTGTGTTTTTTGGTAACATCATAACATCATAACATCATAACCTCGAGATATTCAAATAACTTATTTAACGCAACTTAATATACGGTAAATTAGCATTTGTGTAATAATAATTTCGTTGTCATTACGATTTTAATAATGTCTTTTTAAGAATTTTTAAGATTGAAAAGAACCTTAAAGCTATTATCACGTTA
>LBFL01002388.1:5075-21220 GCA_000988845.1 Hypochthonius rufulus
CGAAAATCGACGTCTTTTCAAATGTGTAATTCAATTTCGGGTGCGGTTTATTAAAGAAACGTTTTCCGATACGTTTTAAAAGAAATTGTTCATTATCGTTTGATGCGAATGATGCCGCTTTATGGAGATAATAACGTGCAAATAGATTTGATTGTGTCTTAAATCTCAATGCCATTAACAGATACGCGACTTTCTGATGCCCCAAATTAACCGGAATAAGAAACGAGTCATTCAGTGCTGCAATTGCGTGGACATATCCCATAATCGATCGTCTCCCGTTATTCTTAACCAAATCAATCGAATTGAGTTTACACCGTATGAAACAAATGAGTTTCGCGTAATCCTCTTCAACGGGTGTTCGTTTCGTCATCCAAATTCCAATTCCGATCATATATAACCAGTGCCTTATGATTTGCCATGACAATGCCGTAACTTTTCCGATTAATGTCGTCGGCAAATGATTGTCCGAAATCATATTAAACGCCACCGTATAATTACTTTCCGCTGAATCCAATTTCCCACTCTTTAAGTCTTCATTCGCTTGAATTAAATAAGTCCAATGTTTTTGTTCGATTCCATGCGATGAGACTCGGGTTTTGAAGACCTTTCGTAAGAGAATAAAACACACAAAAAAGTTAAAGATCCACATTAAGACTTTAGTCCAACTATCGTTAAATGCATCTCTCCAATTGCCATTCTCATCATTGAAAAATGTGAGTATGGTTCTTCCGCCACCATTAGCACCATCGTAATCATATGTCGACACAGAATCGGGATGTCTCATGAAAAGTCCGATGGGATTAAACGCCAAAATACCCAACACAAAGACACACATCAACATTCGCGATCCGTCAGATACATAAAAAGTTGGGGATTCCGGTGATGGTGAACGCATACCGCTCTGATCCGGTGATGATGCCACTGAAGAGTAATCATGTGAATGCGGCGGTGTCAATTCAGGTGAACTCGAAGCTGTTTGTGCGAGTAAAATGTGTTTTTGACCGGAATTATTCAATTTTAATTGCATATTTTCCTGCTTAAGTTTGGCATTCGTATTCTGCAAGTAATGGACATATTCGATAACTTTCCTCAAAACCGCAGATTTATTTAATTTAGCATCAGAACCCACAACCATATTCTTCAACTCTGTGATTTTATCGTTAATCGACGATCGGTACCGTCGTTCGATAGCATTATGTGCGGATCGTTTCTCTGGCGGAGCGTTAAGAATGGGAATGGCATTATTCGATGCTTTACATTCATTTGAAGTTACGATTGATGATTGTGCCTCCTTTTTAATTGTCGTTGACACTGTTGATGACATCGGAGGTGTCAATCTTTGAATTGCAATCTTTTCATTTACATCTTTCGGTAAATGCTGCTGTTGCAATATGAGAGGTCCGGCGGTGAGTAGTGTCGTCGCAGGAGTAACGGCGACGGTGACGGGCGTCGATGTTGTGACATGAGGTGTTTGTTGCTGTTTGTATATGGGAATGGACGTGACCTGAGGCATCATCATTGGCTTCTGCTGTATCTGTTGATTCGTTTTCAATTGTTTAATCAGAATCTGCTGAACCTTTTGTTGCGCCATCAATTGTTGTTTCTGTTGCTGTTGTTCCTTAATTATATGGAGTAAATCCGTTAGATTCACGGGAATCGCCGCCGGTGATTGTTGCTGAACGACCGTCGGACGCACCAATTGTATCTTTTGGGTCGGAATTGAATGAAGCGATTGGGGTATGCATTGTTGTGGTGTCACGTCCATCATTTCAACCGTTTGGTTCGCAACAATAGGATTAACAATTGAATTATTCGACAGTGAAACATCATTAAATGGTACGTCATTCAACAGATCAAATGACGAATCAAATAAAATGTCATTCGACAATTTTGAAGGTGTTAATGCTTCAGTCGTATCGTGTAACGGGACATTCGTATTGAAAAAGTTCATATCAAACAAATCGTTGCATCCGATGTTATGTAAGAGATCCTCAAATTCATCGTCAGTCGTGGAAACTTCACTCTGAAACACATCATCGACTAACGGTGAAATGATTTTAGACGCGTCAAACGACAGTCGCTGCAAATTTATGTCCATTTTATGCAATTCTAAAGTAAATTAATTAATTATTAAATACGTCAATTGATTAACTCAATAAAAAGTATTATATACGAACATTTTAAGTTTAATCATACGCAAAACGCAAAAGTTTCGGTCATAATTATTTTAAACATCGAATGATGTACATTTATGTTTTGTTTATGAAAGACCTGATGCAATGTCATGCGATTGGGCGTGTCATATCATCGTACGACGATCATTCAGCAATTTCATTGGCTGAGGCTTAACACGTGTTTATGACTCATGTATCCCATTCACTGTCATCGTGGTGATTGGTTACCATGGAAATCACACAGTGATGTGTCGATATTGACAATAATAAAATAAAGATTAAAATTATATTTAAATATAAACACATTTAAAATAATATATCCCAAAATGACGAATCAAACGCCCGATTCTTTATTTGAGATGAGAAATGCTTTTATTTTAGGAAATTTTCAGCACTGCATTAATGAGGCTCAAAAAATTAAGGTATAGAAATGGAAGTTTAACATAAAATTGATAATGATAATTAAACAGATACAATCGTCGGAACAGAAACTGGAAAGAGACATAATCATGTACCGTGCATATATCGCACAGAAGAAGTACGGTGTTGTCATTGACGAAATTAACTCAGCGATGCCCAAACAATTACAATCAATTAAATTATTGGCTGATTATATGTCCGGAGACGCATCGCGACGGTATATTTTATGTCATTTGATGTGTATTTTTAAATGTAAAAATATTTTAGGAATAAATTAGTAAATGATTTGGAGTCGAAAATTAGCAGTGCCGATCCCAATGAATGGATTCACTTTTTGATTGCGGCGATCATTTATTACCACGAATCCAATTATGAGGCCGCATTACGCATTCTCCATTCAATTGATCACTTAGAATGGTAATTTCATAATTAAGTAATTATCAATGATAATATTAAAAATTTGTGCTCCGATAGTATTGCAATGGTCCTTCAGACATATCTAAAACTCGATCGTATAGATTTGGCCCGAAAAGAGTTGAAGCGGATGACCGACAAAGATGATGACGCAACATTGACTCAGTTGGCACAGGCGTGGGTTAACATAGCTATGGGTGGTGAAAAGTTACAGGATGCTTATTATATATTTCAAGAATTGAGTGATAAGTATGGATCGACACCGTTACTCCTCAACGGACAATCGGTGGCACTTATGGGACAGGGAAAGTTCGAAGAATCCGAATCTCAGATTCAAGAAGCTTTTGATAGAGATAATAATAATGCAGAAACATTAATCAATTTGATCGTTAATTCCCAACATAATGGTAAAGCTCCTGAAGTTGCGTATCGTTATTTTAGTCAACTTAAGGATTCTAATAATGCACACCCTTTTGTCAAAGATTATCTGTCAAAAGAGAATGAACTTTCGGGTTTAGCCAAACACTATCAGATATAATAATTGATAAATTAATGTTTTATATTCTATGGTATTCATTAATTTACTTTATTTTTGATATTATTGAATAAGAAACTATAAATTATCAGCAACAAAAGTGTATACTTTCATTTTCTCTAATTAATGAATAAATAAAAGCATAGGATAATGATTTTGTTTTTAGTGATCGATTTTGTGATTACATATATTTTTACATTGTGTGACATATGACTGTTGGATTCTGCAATTTTTCATTAATATTTATTGCGATATAATATAATACATAACAATTTAAATAATGAACGGGCGGAGCTGAATATGCGTTGTTTTGCATTATTCTTAAAATAATTATAATAAATTTATTACTCTAATTAATTCGTAATCGATAATGTCAATAAAAAAGAAAAAATAAGATAATGTCGCCATTAAATGAAAAAATAATCTTAATTTTTATGAGAAATAATGTCTAATGTAAAAACGGTGCGTTTTGCTGCTAAAAATTGTTACACAATGTATATGCGTGAAACAGGATATTTGCGGGTGAATCTTCTTTGACTCTGCTTTTATTGATCGATCTCATACCATAATCTATAGTATAGTACTTTAACGCAAATGCAATAGAATAATATGATTTTGCCTTTAGAAAGATTTTCACTTAAGAAGAAAGCAGAGGCCATCTTTGCTGATGTAGAATTTTAAGAATATTATCGACAATTTACTGAAAGAACAGTCCAAATGACAGTGTTTTAATAATTTTTTCAATTATATAATGTATTATGTATCTTAAACTTAAAGTATGAAAACCAAAACTTCTCATAAAGCAGAGGATTTTCAGATAAATCCGAATGACGGTGAGTGAATTGCAATGTTCTTACACCATATTGTTGTTGATTAATGTACAAATCAAAAGTTATCATAATCATAACATTTTATATTAATGAATTTCATCAGATTGAGAGTGACTATTACTATAGAATTAATTATATTTAATTATAATTATATTCGAATGATTTCCTTTTGTTTCCATTTCCAAATTATCTGTTTCATCAACGTTCACATAATAATAATGGATAATTAATGTTAATTATACGGTACCATCAGAGTCGTACACTCCAATAATTTAACGCTTTAGTTAATGCGAAAATTGTCTTATTATAGGATAAAATATATTGAATAACAATGAAAAATCGAATTAACTATTATTGTAATGGAATTACATTATGAAATTATTGATACAAAATTATGTAAATTAAGAAAACACAATTTACACAATTTGTTTTAATGATTATTGCCATTAATAGTATGAGAGCATTATTTAGTAGTCTCAGAGATTGCCAAAAATTAAATAATTTGGTTAATCATGATTCGTAATATGAATTGAAAATACATTATTCAATTTATAACATTACTGAACCGATTCTATGGATTTTCTTAAAATAATTATTTTAATTTTTTTAAATTTAATTCTAAGAAATTCGGCATTTATTAAATTATTTGTTATTTAAAAAGTATTCAGTAATCTTTGATTATGTTTCATTCATGAGAAAGTTTTCATAAACTAATCGAAAACTGACCATAGTTTTTGTAAATTTTAATTTAATTCATTTTTAATATTTTTAAATTTAAAATGCCTCTCATCCTAATGCTTTAAGTGTCTATTGTTTTGTTTTGCAAAATTTTATATTAATTTTTCATAAAATTATTAAAATAATTAATAATGGTCGACTCCCTTAACACTTTAGAGCGTTATTGGAATCATTAGGAATGATTCGGTGGTGTAGAGCTGCCAGAATTATTGAATGTGCAATATAGCACAGAATTTGTTCAAATTATATTGTGTAAATGTCATGGATAATTATTTACATTTCGAAAATGTACGGTTTTAGGATGTTTTTTCTCATTTTCATAACATACATAGTGTATTGTACATTGTAGTTGATCAGTTGATGTCTACACCCGGCAACACTAATTTCAGATGATTAATTATCTCGTGAATCCTGAAAATGTTTAATTTCAGAATCCCTTAAGAATTTTCACCGAAATTAATTTTCATGGGATTTTTTAATGTAACTGTTCAATCAATTAAATATTTTTAGACATTTAATTTTCTAAGAATATATGCATATGCATAACAATTGATCTATACAATGGAAATAAGACTTTGTTTTTTTCAAATTTTATTAGAATGCATACCTAAGATCCTATATATTATCATATTAAATTTTCAGGATATCATTCTATGGAAGAAATTAGTTTAAAACCGGAAATTCCAAATTTATTTTCTGTTATTTCCATGGCATTTCGATTTTTAAAAGATTAAATAATACAATACAATACAATACAATACAATACAATACAATACAATACAAATGTATGATAATAGTGTAAATGAAAAAATAAACTTTTACTGAAAATGCATTAAAACTTTAATCCTGTTTTTCTCAAATGCATAAGAATTACGATAAGTCCATTGTACAGATCAATTGTTTAAACACATCGTGCATTTCGATAAAATAGTATTTATAGTTTCATAACAGAGTGTAAAAATAATTAAAAAGTGATAAATTATCGCGTTATGCTGATTAACATTTACTCTAAATTAGGATGTATACGAACACTTTTGGAGGCCATTTCCATAGCCACAATATTAATTATATAATAATTATAACCTTTTGCAATAATATCAAGCACAGCTTTTTGACATTCATGTATATTAACAATATAGAACTCTTTACGGTAAAATTACTATATACAGCGGGGCCTCTTTATAATGAACCTCTTTATAGTGAACGGTATTGTCCGGTCCCAACCGAGTTCATAATAAAGAGGCCCCACTGTATACTGTACTTACTATAATTACTGTATACAACTATAAAACACATGTAATGCTGAGTTCTCTAAATTTTTAGTGTCAAACAACTGTGCTGATATTACTGCAAAAGGTTATTATTATTGTATAAGAGAGAAACTTTAGCATAGGAAAAAAATTAGGATAAGAAAATTGTTTTAGTGTCACATTTTTCAGTCACATTTCACTAAATTCTAAACACAAAAACATGTGATAAGTTAAGATATTTCCATAATAAACACATCTCATACTATAGTATTATAAGTTATATAAGTTATAACATTGCATATAACTTATAAGTAGAGATGAAACTGAGCCGCACAAAACAAGTTTATAAAGATTATCTCATTGAAGTAGCATTTTTATATCACTTGTAAAAGCATAGAGATTATATTACCAACTTCAATGAAACAATCTTTATAAACCTGTTTTGTGCGGCTCAGTTTTATCTCTACTTATAAGACCTGAAATATTATAAATACAAATATTATAATACAAGTGTATTAAATTATTGACTTTTAAAAAACAAAATGCCATTGAAATGTTATCATAAAAAATATATTTAGAATTTCTGGTTTTAAACTAAATTTTTCCATAGGATAATATGCTAAAAATTTAACATGATATTCTATCTTCTATCTGATTCTAAGTATGTATTCTAATAAAAATAGGAAAAAACATGATAACTTGAGTTAACTCATTTTTCCTGCGCAATGATCAATTATTCCAAATGACATTTACAACCCAATGTTTTATTTTTCTGTTTTATTTATATGGAAAAAGACAAAAAAGGGTGTCATTAAGTTTTAAGCATGTTATAAGCATGTTATATGTTTTAAGCGCTAAATAATTTTGCGGAAAATCAGCATTTATTCCGCATTTTAGTGATTATAATGTTCGCAAATGTCTCGTCTCGTCTCTGATACACGTAATTTAGAGTATTATAACCCTTAACTGCACCTCTATTTACCTAACGGATAACTTTTCATCATCAACGATTGCTCTTCAAATAAGTGTTATTAATTATTACTGAAGTAAATTTACCATACCATACGATCTTTTATAGGATTAGGAATATTCAAGAGCACATAAAAGTTTAATTATCAACATTCAAAGAATTCTTAACATTTTCAGTTAAATAAATCATTAGGAATCTCTAAATCCGATCGGCATAAGTTTTGAGCGCAAAACTCTAGAGTATTTCTATAATGTAATTGTAATGGAAATCTGTTCGTGGTACATATATATATACACACACACATTATACGTACATTTACGTATATATACGTATATATACGTATATATACGTATATTACATATACCAATATTGTACGCTCTGAATCCATTAGAAATGCCATGATAATGAAGATTTACTCTTTCAACATTTAGGTTCAGTGAAAACAGCATAAATTAGGTTATTCAAATGACTTTATATATGAACTTTTCTTATTTGATTCATCACAATATCTCATTTCTAAGTCTTTTATACCTCTATTATAAGTATATATGTCATATAATTTACAATATAAATACATTACATTTACACAACGCTTGTGATAGGATGTAAAGTCATATTGATTTAGTTTGCATTAATTATTTATGAATCATAAATTATATTAGAATTATGAACGTATATTATGCATTATGTATAACATGCACATGTATTCTAGTGTACTGTACTAATTCTATTTCTATGGGTACTTTAATACAAATATAAGGCGAGGAATAAGAAAAATTTTATTTAAAAAAGATTTGTGATTTACTCTTATGTAAAAATGGCGTAACACGTTAAAAGCAGACATTTGAAGAGCACTTTTCCCTCCATAAACATAAAAAGCAAAGTGTACATTGAATTTATAGATTGTAGAGTATGCCTAATGGAAAAGAGGTGAATAATTCGAGACCATTACATGCACAGAACAAATTGAAATTTGCATTTATGTAAATAAAAAACTCATCTGAACGTGTAATTCTTATCAAATGATTGGGTTCCCATGGTTTTGAATTGGACTAATGACATCATATTTAGAACTTTTATATTCTATTAATATATAAATCGATATTTTATAACTTCAAACACCACATGCTGAAGAGAATGTTTGCGATTAATGACATTACGCAGTTTCATGACATATTTATTCTTTTAAACAGTTAGAGGTACGGCGACAACAGTCGTGGCCATTAGTATTGGGAGCGCATTCTTCATATTGGTTATTGCCGCAGCGACATGTTACTTGTACCGTCGTCGATTGAATGATCAACAGAACCACAAAACTTTTCTTCTAAAAAGAAACAGCGGAGAAAAGGTTTTGACATTCAGAAAATCATCTGCGATAAAAAGTCCAAATTCTGGGACAGGACCAACTCTTAAAAAGAGTCCGAGTCCCACGGGAGCAAAGACACCCCCCGGTAATGACATCATTGATGACATCTTGATAATATCTTGATTACATCTTGATGATATCTTGATTATATCTTGATTACATCTTGATTGCTTTCATTAGTCTAGCATACATTTATTGCTATTTTTGAAATATTGCAAATTCTGCTTATTGATTTGTCTCATAAAAATACATAATTAAACAAACAATTAAATATATTTAATGTTTACTGTTCTCAGGACACAATGAAAAAAATGGACACGAATCTAAATCATTACCGAATGAACAGATACAGGAAAAAGAGAATAAAGATGTGACCATTAAAATGGAGGATATAAATCCGCTTAAAGATTTGGAGCTTAAAGTAACAAAAGATGATTATTATTATTATTTAAGTTAATACTGTTTTATGGGGTATCAACAGTTAGAACCGAACGAAATTGATAATGATTGTGATGGGAAAACTGTGAAATTAGGAAAATTGCACTTCAAACTTAAATACAATTATGAAAAGAAAGCATTATGCGTCTCTATCATCAAATGTACCGATTTACCATCGAAAGACGCAAACAATGGCAGTTCTGATCCTTACGTTAAACTTCAGCTTTTGCCTGAGAAACAGCATAAGGTATGGTACATTAAAGTATTATATATTCAAATTTGAAACCCTATAACGTCTCAATGATTAGGTGAAAACTCGTGTCTTACGCAAAACGCAAAACCCTGTTTATGATGAGGATTTTACATTTTATGGCATAAATCCCAATCAACTACAAGAGACGACCCTTCACTTTGTTGTACTGAGTTTCGATCGATATTCGAGAGATGATGTCATTGGAGAAATATTATGCCAATTGAATCATATAGAGTTTGATACTCTTGAGAAACAAATATTCTTAACTAAAAATATATTACCGCGAAACCATAAGGTAATGCCATTACCATAGACTCACTCGTTTCGTATATCTACGATTTTTATCTATAATTAGATTCGTCTTCAGGGACGTGGTGAAATATTAATGTCCCTCTGCTATCAGCCGGCGGCAAACAGATTAACAGCGGTTGTTCTTAAAGCACGTAATTTACCAAAAATGGATATAACTGGACTCAGTGGTGAGTAATAAATATAGAAATGGTTAAAGAAATAACTGTGAAAATACCATTAAAAATTCTATCACGTAATGGAATTGAATTTCCCCATAGACCCGTATGTGAAATTCTATTTGTACTACAATAATCAGCGAATAGTCAAGAAGAGGACTCATGTGAAGAAACGAACGTTAAACCCCGTATATAACGAAAGCTTTGTTTTTGATGTCCCATACAAAGAAGGCTTAGAAAATGTCAGTCTCGTCATTCAAGTGTTGGATTATGATAGAGTTACTAAAAATGAAGTGATCGGAAAGATTGAAATGGGATCAAAAGCAAAGGGATCCGCACAAAAACATTGGAATGATGTTATCGCATCCCCGCGAAAACAAATCGCCGAATGGCATAAACTACTACCGTAGCGTACGAAATCCCTTTCGAAACACCGTTATTATCACTTTCAATATATTATCATTGCCCTTTAACTTATTTACCTCTTACTTTAATCACCTTTTACAGTATCAGATAATCATGAATCGCAGAGAAAGTGAAACTCCAATTCGAAATGTTCGCACACTCAAAACTCGTTTATACTGCACTTCGATTTACTTCTATTTTCTTTTCACATTTCAATCATATTTCACAAAAATTCAAATAACCGTATTCAATTTTCTTCAATTTTTTTCTTTACGTGTTTTGATTACATAAAAGTGTTAAGAAAAACGAGATTTGAGTGTATTTATTTAATTACGTATTATTATTGAATCTTTATTATCAAATTAAACTGAAACTATTAATATAAATCTTCCGCAACATAATGTATGTGTTGTTGTAACAAACATTGGATTTAATAAATAAGTTAAAAGATAAATGACAAAATTAATTTAAATTTTTTAGTGTTTAACTGGAAAAATCCATCATAATCTTTGTCATTATGTTTGCTAAAAATATAATTTTTGTAATTAAAATTCTTTATTTCCAATAAAAAATTAATTTTATTCTTACGAAATAATTTTAATTTATTAATTTTACAGATTAATACATTAATAATTAATTAATACATTAATACATCAGTCGGTTTTTAGTGAATTATCAATTTGTGGACGCGCAATATGATCATTCATTAAAGTTCTTCCGTTCACAATTAATGACAATGGATTGTTGATTCTAATACTGTTATATTTGTAATTCACATGATCGTAATGAATATCAACCAAATTAAGTTTAGGGTCAGTAATGACAATGGTGTCACCCAATTTAAGTCCACTATTCATGGCCAAATTATATATCACAAGAGAGACACAATCTTTATTACTGTCCATTATGCAATAGGTATGAGCCAATGCATTGTCGCTGTTTATACATCCAATTACTTTTGAATACACAATTTTATCTGAATTTTCGCCGCACGATAATTCATTGAAATTAATTAATTTTCTTTTTTGAGATGCAAACGTTTTAAGATCCTTATCTAATGCATTGAGTAGGGTCTGAATTCTCTTTAGTTTAAGTGAACCTCTTTTATCTATCATATTGTGAGTGTCTTTTAAATACTTTAAAAGGGATTTTTCCCTCTCTTTTGGTTCACTCCAATCGGGACTGATGAGAGCCGCTCTATTGAAACAGTTAAGAGCCTCATCATAACTCTGTTCATAATGAAGAAGATTCGCATAATTAAATAAAAAATCAGACTGTGAATTCGCAATATTATCTCTTTTCGCTTTCGCATACGCAGTTTTAGATGCTTTTAGTACCGAAAGATCATAATTCGAAGATTTGAAAAACAATATAAGATAAGCATTTCCTAATATATACCATGAAATTCCGTCATTCATATCCAATTTCACTGCATCTTTCGCTTTCTCCAAACTTTTCATTAAATTCGTTCGTTTCTCTTCGTCATTATCCCCGATTTGTCGCAACACCATTGAGGCGTTTCGCAGCGAAATTTTATCAGTTTTGTCGTGTTTCGATGCGCATTCAAAACAATTGAGTGCAGCTTTAGGGTCATCCTTTTTCCAATAACACTCCCCCAATTGGTTCCATCCCTGTATTAACAATGGATTTAGTTTGACACATTTAGTCAAAAGTTCCAGTGAATTATTATCGAATTCATTTGTCACATTTAATGCCCGTCCTTTAATTAAGTAAAACAATGCTCTATCACGTGACTCACAATCGACTCTTATCTCTTCCAATTGAGTTAATACATCCTTTTAAATAATTATAACATTTTAATGTATATTAATGTATATCCATTAATTCAGTCATTCATTACCCTTAATTTATTTTTAATGTCTCTTTCTTTGTTATTCTCTCCGTTCGATCGTAATTCATTTATTACAAAATAATTGTCACGAAAATTATATAAATCATCGACCAAATGTTTTGCCGTTTCAATTGCGTTGACACTCATTAATGATTTTCATTAAATTTCTGTAATTAAATTATTATTTTAAATTGAAAATGCAAATGTCAAAGTAATGCGTTTATGCTCAATCATTTCATTGGACACATGTTTTAGGCGCATGTTTTGTATTTGAAAATCCATACTATTAAAGGCACCAGTAGTGGAGCACCTCACACCGCGTAAAATAATCTTAGACAAACGGAATTAAAATAAAATAACGAATACTCTAGATTTTTTCTGAAATAAACATTGTTGCGAGCATTGCTCACAGATACGCAATTAAACTTTTAAATTAAATTAAATTAAATTATTTATTTTGTGCATCAAATTGTGCACCGGGATTTTGTTAATTTTGAAAATTTTCAATTTATGTTCCGAATGTTTTATAATTTTTGAATAATTCTTTAAAAATCAATTGTAAAATTAGTTATTTTAATCATTATAAATTGTCTCGAATTATATAACTGAAATAATTATTCTTATAAAATATTTTTATTAAAATTCATTTAATACGAGAATTCTCAATAATTTATTTAACTATTAAATGCAATATCAAACACTTCACTGTAATGACTCACAAAATGCACATTAAGTCCGTCACGAATAAATTGTGGTAAATCAGCGAAATCCTTTTTATTTTCTTCGGGTAATATGATGCAATTGACTCCGACTCTTTTGGCAGCGATGGTCTTCTCTTTGATCCCTCCGACGGGCAATATCTTTCCCGTGAGAGACAATTCGCCGGTCATCGCTAAGTTTTGTCGGACCGGTTTATTCAAAGCAAGAGAAAGGAGAGCGGTCACCATTGTACATCCCGCACTCGGCCCATCTTTAGGTGTGGCACCTTCGGGCACGTGAAGATGTATGTTAGACTTTTGTAAAAAGTGATTATTTTGATCCTTTTGGAGGAGAAATCCCTTTGAAAACGAATATGCAATGTTAGCACTCTCTTTCATGACATCCCCCAAATGTCCCGTTAACTGTAAAGCGCCATCAGTTTCTTTTTCACTGTTTTCCTTTCGTTTATTGACAATTGTTTCAATGAACAAAACGGACCCCCCATGTGATGTCCATGCTAAGCCCATAACAATGCCCGGGGGTGTCTCGTCGTACATCCTGTCGTGGGTGAACAGGGGTTTTCCAACAAAATCCTGCAGATTCTTATCATTAACCTCAACATTTTCCAATTCATTATTAACTATTTTATAAGCGCCTTTACGCATTATCTGTTAAATATCAACAATTATATTAAATATGACATTAAAAGAGAATAAATTTATACTTTTTCAATGTGTTTTTGCAAATTTCTTACACCACTCTCACGACAATACGATTTAATCAATGTTTGTAGAGAATCATTGCCAATATTTACTTTTCCTTCGTCGACACCGCTCATCTTTTGTGCCTGTGGAATCAGATAGCGCTAAACAAAAATAAATAAAATCAGTGAAATGACAAACGAATCAATAGGCATACCTCTGCAATCGCAATCTTTTCTTCGCCGACATAACCCGACAGTTCAATCATTTCCATCCGATCACGAAGAGGTTCGGGAATTGTGTCTAATATATTTGCCGTGCATATAAATAGTATTTTGGAGAGATCAACATTAACATCTAAATAATGGTCTAGAAAATTTGCATTTTGTTCGGGATCGAGTAACTCAAGGAGAGCGGCCGAAGGGTCCCCCTGATAACCGCGCCCAATTTTGTCGACCTCATCTATCAGCACGACAGGATTCTCCGTCTTCGTCTTCTTCAAGCATTGTATTATCTTTCCGGGCATAGCACCAACATATGTCCTCCGATGACCTTTGATCTCTGCGACATCAGTCATCCCTCCGACACTAAATCGAAAATACTTAAAAAGTAAATTCATTAAAATTGTACAAAAATATCAAATTCCATGACTTTACTTCTCTGTTTAGCGCTTTCGCAATGGACTTTGCAATACTCGTCTTTCCCACTCCCGGCGGACCGTAAAAACAGAGAATCTTTCCCTGAGTGCTCCCCTTAAGTTGACTCACGGCTATGAACTCCAAAATGCGTTTCTTAACCTCTTCCATACCGTAATGATCCTCATCGAGAATGGCTGAGGCATGTTTCAGGTCCAAATTTTCGTCACTTTTCTTACCCCACGGTATGTTCGTTAACCAATCTAAGTAATTCCGCGTTACGCTGAACTCTGAGGAATGATTATCCAACAGTGACAATTTATTGAGTTCCTCTTCAATCACTTCCATGACATGATCCGGCACAATCAGAGTCTTGAGTCTTTCCCTAAATTTCTCTTCAATGGCGTCTTTATCGTCCTTTTCCAATCCGAGTTCCTTTTTGATAACCTTCAGCTGTTCCTGAAGCATGTATTTCCTATGCTGTTGTTTCACTTTCTCTTCCACTTCTTTCCCAATCTTCTGCTGCAATTTACTTAATTCATACTCTTTCTTCAATAACGACAGAGATAAATAAAGTCGTTTCGGGATATTCATTTCTTCGAGAATCGATTGCAATTCTTTTGGTTCAGCGCCGGTTAAAGACGCACCCAAATCCGAGAGAAAAACGGGATTATCGATTACCCTTTGACCCGCTTGAATCATCTGAAGCACCGACTCACGTGACAGTGGATTTAGCGATATGATATCGCGAATCGTTTTGATAATTTCTTGTGTCAGCGCTTTGATTTCTTCAGTCGTTTCGAATTTATCGTGAATGACATTCTCCACTTCTGCCACTAAAACGGGCTGAGGTTTCGATACAATTACATCATCAGAAACATGTGTTAATTCGTCATTTTGTTTTTCTGTTGGAGGAGCATGATTAACGCCATTACCACTCTCATCAGTCTTTTTCCGCCTTCGGATGCGTCTTCTCCTAATGCCGTTCACCGCACCGCTCGGTTCGTCCAATAATTGTTTGACGATCCTAACTCTGCGATGCGCCATCACAATCATACGCAATTTATTTCCCATGTCCTGCAGTTCATGGATCTGCACGAAAGTGCCGATGGAAAAGAGATCATCGACACTCTCCACGACTTCAGCATTATTATTCTCATCTTTCTTCATGAAAACGCCGGCATACGGTTGATTCAGTTTCACCTTTCGCCGTATCAAATCAATGAGTTGCGGGTGTGAAATTTCAATTAACTTAATGAATCGGGGAAATACAGGATTTCGCGCGATCGCAATGACCGGCACCTGAGGCCATATTTCGGGCACTGTCATTGTTGCTAAAACCCCACTTTCACCACCAATGTTCTGACCGGAGTCGGACTGTTGACCATTGTAAGGGTCATCTAAGGGTGGAGCATCATTCGAGGGTCTGTCACAGAAGTTTCGCACGTTTACATGCGTCAATGGTAATGATAGATATTTAATGTGTGATTTGCTTTGAGAGTGATCATAACAGAGTTTATAGTGACTGTAAACACAATGTGTTGATAATGTTCTTTGTATATGTGTTCCGTCATATCCAAAACTTGGGATATACGATTGTCTTTTTATTAAATATTTCGACAAAATTCGTGGGAATTGATTAACACGCAACGACATCATTTTGTAAAATTCATAATTTGTTAATTAATCAATTATTATATACATTATATACATTCATTTGTCATAATTATAGTAATTTAATAGTAATTTAATACGAAAATTATAATAAACATTTTCACAAAACATGATTTAAAACTATTTATGTAATAACGCAATGTTATTGAATCATCCACATGTGCATGCAATTATATGTACGAATGCCGAGAGGAAAATATGAAAAAGTTTCGTCAAAACTTTTTTGTACGGATATACACTAAAACCTGACCATTTTTGAATTTTTTAAATCAACACAAATAAATTCGGGTTTATATAAGTATAATGTTTAGAATGTTATTAGTA
>LBFL01002389.1:0-15681 GCA_000988845.1 Hypochthonius rufulus
TTAATTATATTAGTTTTTGTTATTTTATTAATGATTATTTCGAAATTCAATTTCTATTTAACGATGGACATTGAAAAGCGATTTCAATTTATTAGGAAATAAGAATTTAATATAATCACCAGAGCATAACATTCTATGCAAATGCATGTTTTTAGTCCTTTGAGACATCACTACGAAACTTCGGATGTGTCCGAATCTGACCGTTTTCATGAAGAATGGACCCATGTTTATAGTGCATAAAAATGTATAATTTTCAATTTGTTTCATAAAAAGCATAATTTTTAATTTAGTCTATAAAAAGGTATAATTTATGCCAAAATTTCAAAATATTTTTTATGAAAATAAAATTGACTAAATAATTATGGTAAATACTGATTTTGTAATATTTAGGAGGGTAAATTAAGATATTTTCTATTTTCTGGTGGAGGGGTCAACTTAGCACTTTTTGTAATTTTTATTAATCCAATTTTTTATTTTCAAAATATTCAAAGGTATGGGACATTAGCCACTTTACCAGTTGTTGCATGAAAAGCATAATTTTCAATTTAACCCATAAAAAAGTATAATTTATGCCAAAAATTCCAAATATTAATTTTTTATAATAAAATTGACAAAATAATTTTGATATTTCTCATATTTATGGGAGTAAATTAAGATGTTTTTTATTTTCTGGGGGTGGGGGTAAACTTTGAGTTTGTGAATTTTTTTAAGTAATTTAAAAATTTTCAATGGTATGGGGCATTACCTAGTTTATGCCACACTGACCCCTCTGCCCTAGGTATGAATAAATAAAATTATAAAAATTATTTTATTTATGAATTTGAATGTTTTACCATCCTCAAATGAATAACCACTCCAACATAAATAAATTATATCCGATCATTATAAACAATTTATCTCTTTAATATGTATATGTAAATGTAAACATTCACATTATCACATAATTGCATTTTATATTTAAAAATTTCATTTATATATTTTCATGAATTTATTTACTTTACTTATAAAATATAAATATTCTATTGCATAAAATGTGATGCTTTAAATCGAAATATATACAATGAAATATATAATTCGTGATTTATAATTCACTCATAACATTTAAAATAATAAATTATGACAAAACTTTCTGTTAATGAATTTCTGTGAATTTTCTCAAACGACCAAACAATATATTTATATATATTTAAATATACACATAAACCCCTCTAATTTTAACATTGTAAAATAAATGGCTTCCATAACATGTACAAACGCTTATTTTCAAATTATACAAAACTTTCCAATTTTAATCTGTCGTAAAAAAATTGTAACCAAATATATGGCCACATTATGTTAATATGTAAAGTTAATAAGAGTTATGTGATGCATAAAATTTTCATTAACAAAAATATTGCATTTTATATGCTCTAAAGAGTTTAACACTAAAAGCTATACACTCAAACCTCACCTTTTTTGACACGATTGTTCAGTAAAAAGCTGACAAAAGTAATGAATAAGCAAAAGAAATGAGTATTAAAATATGCTATTATAGTGGTTAATGACTTTAGAAATGCGTGAAAAATAGTGAATATGCAAAAGATACGGGTGCAAAAGAGGTGAGGTTTGTGTGTATTATTAATTACATTGTTGCAAATGACTCAAATCGAATATTTATATTTCATGAATTTTGTAACGGTACACGTAATATTTTAATTTTAATACTAAATATTTAAAATTTAAATAAAATACAAAATAATCAAAAATAATTTAATTATAATATAAACTTTATTTTTTTAGGACATGAAAAAATACATTAATATATGGTCACCTCACCACGGACTGCACATTTCCTACTAAAAATGAGAAATTATATAGAAAATTTCCTTATAAAAAATATATAATGTGCATCTTTGTAATGCTTCGATAAATATAGTCGATTTAAGTGTGAGTCGCAATGATTCTTTAAATGATTTTTTAAAAACCACGTCATGTCACGAGTACTTATGGTGTTATTTACTTTGGTACATATAATAATCAACATGTGTGTGCTAAAATTATATCATATCGCAATGGAACAGACGAAATCCGAAATTTTCAAGAACTCATGGATAAAGATTACTCCAAACATATCGTTCATTTAAAGAAAATATTTCGATTCGAAGACTTTTGCTGCCACTATATTAATGGAGCATTAATGGAACATGGCGATTGCTATCATTTGGAATATTTTTCAGGTTAAAAATCACACCGACACAAGAACAATGGACAATTTTTGGTGCTCAATTATTGACTGACGTAAGACATTCACGCAAAAGGTTGTTTATTCCGACATAAAATGAATAATTTACTTTCGATTAAAGGAAAATTGATGTGTGACTTGACCATTACAAAAGCATTGGAAGAATCACAAGACAATGATGTATTTTGGAGATCATACAACACACCCCCGGAATTGTGGAAAGAGAGACCATACGGACCTTCAGCGGACATACGGATGGCTGCAAAATCACTCGAAACTCCGTTACACATCGATGAAAATAAAAATTAATTCGACGATGGATTTGTTCACTTATATTTAAGATTTTTTGGATCAACTAATGGATAAGAGAACGAACACTTTGGGATTCGATAAATTTTTTTTATCGGCCGAAATTCTATTGGCGAACTTCAAAAATTGTAAGTGTATTAATGATAAATATTAAATAATTTATTTTTGTTTTAGTGTTAGATTTTTTAATTAAAAAATCAAAAAATTTTAATGTGAGTATATTAAAATGTTTTTTAATATTTAACCTTTTAATATACTTTTGATTGCGAAAATCTCAAGCATTTTGGATTTTGCGAAATATCATTATTGAAATATGTTAAGAAAATGGAGTAATGAAAGAAAAACGCAAAATGCAAAATTACGGATATTTTTATATATTCGACTCGCGATTCATTTCCCGCGACGGATCTGTGAAAAATGAAACATTAATATAAATATAAATATTAATTGGATATAAGAAATGTAATTTTAATGTAAAAGTGAAGTATTTTCAAAATATGTGAATATAAATAGTAAAAAATTATATTTTTATATTCGTCTCTCGATTTATGTCCTACGATGGACTTTAGAAAAATAAGACAAATGTAAATCTGATACATTTATTTTAATGTTTAAGTGGAAAGCGATTTATAAATGTGAACATAAATCGAAAAAAGACATTAAAAAATATATGTGAAAATATATTTTATATTTGATGTGTTATACATTAATTTTACATTTATTTTAAAAATATTATTTACATAAATTATTTTTATGTGTATTTTTACACTTATTTTTATAGATATCATTTACTTATTTTTACGGGTATTTTTTACTTATTTTTATATATTCATGTGAAATTATGGCGAAGGATCGAGGAATTCTTATGAGAGAGCACTTAATTGAGACACACTTTATAATTAACAAATAACATTTATTAATAAGAAATATGAGTTCGAAATAAATACATAATAATAACAATAAATTGACTGAGAAGTCTAAGCGTGTTGTGTCTAAAGTCATAATCTGAAGTCTGACGTTTGTGCTGAGAGATCAGTATTTATAATGAGTTAAGGAATTTAGCATTGAATTGACCGGTTTTGACTGATCTCCATTGGAATGTGATGAGCTTTATCCGGGAAATACTTCTAAAGTCGAATGTCGACTGAAATTCCAAGAGATGCATAAAACTGTGTTAAATGTGTGCATAAAGTTAGAGAATTGATAAAACAATCGTTAGAATTCTGTGCGTATCAATATATATGCGTGTTTCATCATCGTCAGTCACGTTTCCCGACATTCGACAGATCCGAACGGACGATTTTGAAACGATTAAATAATGAATATAATACTTTAATTGTAATAATCTTTTTAATATCATCACTTAAAACGCTCGTATTTTCACTGATGATTTACCAGTGTTGAGCCTAAACCGCGACTCAATTATAAGGGGTATAATAAAAAAAATTGCAAAAAACAATGGAATTTTTTGGTGAAAAAAGTCAGGGTTTAGATAAATAAAGTTTAAAAAATATTACAAAAGTTTCAATAGTCAATGGTAAAGTTTATGTTTAAAAATGAATTAATGAGTCATTTAAATTATTATTATTGTTTTCTTAGAATCAACCACAATGCTAATTTAGTAAAGCATTGCAGTAAAACCCCATCGGTC
The DNA here is from genome assembly GCA_000988845.1 of Hypochthonius rufulus. NCBI lineage: Eukaryota > Metazoa > Arthropoda > Arachnida > Sarcoptiformes > Hypochthoniidae > Hypochthonius > Hypochthonius rufulus. The sequence goes on from LBFL01002389.1 coordinate 4,182, forward strand.
CAAATATTATTCTCTTTTATTTAGGACCACTCTATAGTCTCAAATCTTTGATATTATCGTACATTATAAAATTTTTATCAAAAAATTTAAGATATGTTTAAAAATCTTCAATAATATGCGCGTGATGCGTGTTTATATATGATGTGGAGTCCCACACCTGCACCCGTCGGCACTATACAGACTCAAGGGAATTGCCAGGACCATGCAATGCATTCCCATGTTCGTCGAGGGAATGGAAACGCCGGAAATTCCTTTCTCTTTATCGAAGAGTATGAAAAGCAGAATCAACGGTTTTATGTTAATCTTAAGAGATTAGTCTTTAGCACCTCAATGAGTGTATATCAATAGTTTTAGTAATAGATTATTATTGAGTCTGACACGTGAGTGTTCAGCGCTTATTTTGAACGTATTTTGATAATTCATAATCGACTTTAATAATTGATTTTATCATCTCTTTTATATTTGTCTTTTATAATCGTTTAAATAACTCATTTAAAATATAATTCTTAAATTAAAAAATTGTTTAAAGTGACTCTTCGAGTGTTTTATTGGGATAAAACACATTCAGTGACCCGTGATCGTCGATCAACGAAACCATAAGCAGAAGAAACATCTCAAATCGATGTTCGCACATCACAATCACACCGCATGTTCTAATGCGTGTTTGGATTGTTTTGAGGTTTTTAAAGTTAAATATAGACAGGGCCAAGTGGGGTGTAAGTAGGGTGTACACCCTCTAGATTTTTGAATAATGTAACTCCACGCCGGCGGAAAAAAGCCAAAAAATTAATTTCCGTGTTAAATAGAATCTAGGAAATATTTTTAAATAAATTTTTGAAACCCCTACATAGATATGATGTTTACCCCCCTCCCCCGGCACTTCGGACCATGACCGGGATTGATTGAAGCAGAAACATAACAAAATCATGACTCAAACAATTTCTTCTCAAAACTATAAATGAGTAATTTCGTTGTAAAATTATTAAGAAATTATAATTTAAATCACACTTTGCTCTGTACAATGATATCACTGTATTTATTTATTTTCATGTCACAAAAATATAAGACAATAATACTGAACTTACATTATGTGCTGATATCTCATCTTTACACATGACATGCAATTAATCGTGCGCATCTTGAATCACCTTTGATTTGACATTGAACCGGTGCTGAAACATAAATTGTTACATAATATAAGCTGAATTATGTCTAAAGTGTGTTTAATCGTAATCGACGGTTGGGGTGTGACGAACGAACACGAGGGTAATGCCATAGCCAATGCCGACACTCCCGTCATGGACCTAATGGCGAAGTCAGAGGGTCAATACATTACGTTAGACGCATCGGGACTTTCGGTGGGACTTCCGGCGGGTCTCATGGGGAATAGTGAAGTCGGACATCTGAACATTGGCGCGGGTCGAATCATATATCAGGACATCGTACGGATTAATATGGACGTGGAAAATAAGGTTTTGATTATGGCATTTTAATACATTTATTAACGATACATTAATATTTAAGACAATATTTGAGAACGAATATTTCGTCTCCGCATGTGAACGCGCAAAGGCAGTGTCCGATGGTCGCATACACTTATTGGGTTTAGTGAGTGACGGCGGTGTTCACTCACATATCAATCATTTGTTTTCACTAATGGAAGGGGCGAAACATCATAACGTTCCCAAATGTTTTGTCCATTTCTTTTCGGACGGACGTGACACGAGTCCGACATCAGGGGTCAAATATGTACAGCAGGTTTTGGACAGAATTGCGCAACTCAATTATGGAAAACTCTCTACGGTTATGGGACGATATTACGCTATGGACAGAGATAAGCGATGGGAGAGGATACTAATTGCTTATGAGGGTTTAGTCGAAGGTAAAGGCGAACGTACGAATGTCGATAATCTGATTGAAGTCATCAGACGTTATTATTCGGAAGAAACGACTGATGAATTTCTTAAACCGATAATCATTAATGATGAGGGATTAATCAAGAGTAATGATACTCTCATATTTTTTAATTATCGCGCCGATCGTATGCGACAAATCACTGAGACATTCGGCATCGAACAGCACTTCGATAGTCCAAAAACACTCCCCGAGAATCTTAAACTTTACACGATGAATCAATATAAAAAGGAATTCCCTTTTGAGATGTTTTACCCTCCGACGGTACCCAAAAACGTTTTGGCTGAGGTCATCAGTACAAAGGGATGGGCGCAGATGCATTGCGCTGAAACGGAAAAGTATGCACATGTGACATTCTTCTTTAACGGGGGTCAGGAATTGGCTTTTCCAATGGAGGATCGTGCATTGGTTCAGTCACCTAAGGTCGCGACATATGACTTACAACCCGAAATGAATTGCAAGGGTGTGGCTGAGGCAATGGCAAAGGCCATTGAGAGCGGCAAATATCATTTTATTATGTGTAATTTTGCCCCCCCTGATATGGTCGGTCACACCGGGAAATACGGACCCGCGGTTGAAGCGTGCGCCGCCACTGATACTGCCATTGGTGTGGTAAGAGACGCATGTCTTAAGTGTGGTTATGTTTTACTAGTGACAGCCGATCATGGAAATGCAGAAAAAATGTATGATGAAAAGAAAGGTCCACACACAGCACATACAACAAATCGAGTCCCGTTTATTATTTGCGGAAGTGACAGACAATTCGGGAACGTCCATCACAATGCCGCACTGTGCGATGTCGCACCATCGGTACTCGATTTGCTTGGGATTGAAATTCCAAAAGAAATGTCAGGGAAATCACTTTTAGCTAAATAATGACCATTTAATTATTGTTAATTTTATTTTATTATAGTTTTGTGATTATTTTGTTTTTAGAATACCTTATGTATAATGAATTTGATTTTTTTCTTTAATTACAATGAATTACAATGAATTGTTAAAATTAATTGGATGCCTGTTGCAACAATCGTGTCCGTTTACGGGTGTAGTGCTGCCAGTGGAGGAGCATTTGATCCTCGATGAACTTACAACACTGACCCGAACTGATTTCCCGACGAAAGTGTTCGTATTGTAATAGATCCAAAAAGTGAAGACACATCGGGTATCTGAGGTTCGGTCAAATATTTTAATTATTTTAAATTACTAATTGAAACGTTTGAGGCAAAAAGGGCTAATATCAATCACCATATATATCTTAAGAACCGATTATCGGATTTTTTGAAATTTTGCATAGAACTATAGATCGTGCGTTTAACAATATAAAAATTTTAAGTTTTCACGTAGTGTTCTAGCAAATAGATAAATGTTTTATAACTTTGGCGCGCGTGCATCAATTTACTCAAAATTTTCATAATATTCATATGTAAAATTAGAGAATTGTATTTATTTGCGTCAAAATTTTAATGAAATAAATATATAAATAAATAAATATATATTAAATCGTTTATTTTTTAAATTGTTATAAAATTCTTTTGTTTTTGAATCTTTCGAATACTTTATTAATGATGATAATAATTAAATATACCACTGTAAAACCACTGTAAAATTACTGCTTTATTTTTAAAAGAATGGTGTATCATTCTTATATTAAAAAATATAAAATTATGCATGTGAAATACACATTTAAAAGTCTATTTTTATTATAAATTTCATTTTAAAATAAATGCATTGTTTTAAAAGACACGCATTTGAAACTTTACACAATCAACTATTCTAATTGTTGAATTTTATGAATAAAATTTTGAGTAAATTGATGCACGCGCGCCAAAGTTATAAAACATTTATCTATTTGTCTGCTAGAACACTACGTGAAAACTTAAATTTCTTATATTGTTAAACACAGGATCTATAGTATATCTATATATATATATCTCTATGCAAATTTCAAAAAAATGTGATAATCGGTTCTTAAGATATGATATGGTCATTGATATTAGCCTTTTTTGCTTGAAATGTATAAATTTGAAAATGGGAATTATTTGAAAATTACTTAATATATTACTTAATATATTACTTAATATATTACTTAATATATTTGGAATATTCTGGTTTTTTCCAATACTGAAGATAATTTAAATAATTGACGAAATTCTTTTCCTTGAGAAATCCGCGCTGAGCCAAAACTAATTGTATTTAAAAATTAAATTTTCGCATAATTATGGTGCGCATATAATTTAATTAATAAATGAAAAACTTTTTGAATAATTAGTGTGCTCCGCTCAGTCATTAATCAGGGGTTTCTTCGGTCATTTCCATAGGATATTAATATTTGTACGTGACCATACATATGTATACCATACATACATATGTATCTATATAAACATCTTAAGATCTTAATGAAAATACCCGATTAATACTCAAATATAATATACAATCGCCTCTCATTAATGTTTATGTCTTTTTTAAAAAATGTTTATTCATTTGAATTAATTGATAACAGTTTAAGGACATTCATAAAAAATAATTGTGAGGGAATGATAAATGATTAAATGGAATTTGGAAAATTTTCTTTTTAATCGTTTTTACTAAATAAATATTCACAAAAATAGAATCATTTGAAAAGTTATTTTTGATTGATTTAGACGCATATGAGTGTTGAACGTGACACGATATTATTAAAAGTGAACTCACAAATTCAATATAGAGAATGATCGGTGCGCAAATAATGCATTAGAAAAGTTAATTTAAGAAATTTCACAGATTTTCAATAAAATCTTTTCATTAATGACAAAATAATCTATATTATTATTCGTAAAAATTATGTGAGTCCTCTGCTCCAAACTCCCATAACAATACTTAACGTATTGTTATTATGGAAACTCATAAATGAAAGTTGACACTTCTAACACATTAAAATAATTGTTATTATTGAGAATGTCTGAGGGATTTTTTGTGTGAAATATAAATTTGCACGGTGATAATGCAATAAACAATTTTTGACTAAAAATCTTATGTGATTGTATATATCTGAGCGAAGCACACCAAATTAAACAGTATCTAATAGTATCACATTAATTAAAATACTCACAATTTAAATAATTGGGATTCCCCAATGATTGAACAAATTCTAATTCTATTTGAAAACGGAGACGATCATCAGTATCTAAAAATAATTAATACACTGTTAAACACTTTAAAAAATCGGTTACGCGAATGAGAACAGTGTACGTATAAACGATTATTATTAAATATAATTATCAAATATAAAATATGTAAATGTGTTTAAAATCAATTTATTACATCATAAAATTTAAATGTATTTAAACTGATAAAATGCATATAAATGATAAACTTAATGGTAACGTCAACAGTCATTTGTCCCCTTTTTTATTATAAATTTCCCACAGTGATATGTCCTCATCATGCAACGGAATTGCGTCACATAAAAGATCGTTAATATCAATTTCCTTAAAAAATGTTGCATTAAAATCATGTCTCAAATCCGATTCAAACGCTACCGCAACACAATGATCATTATCGAGAAGAGACTCTTCAAATTTCCATTGTCCAAGAGTATGACCATCGACAGAAACTATTGAATCTGTGGTCATTTTATCAATGCTCAGCGATGGCGTCGGACACTCGAAACTAATTCTTTGCAAATTAAATGCAATTCCAATTCCTTCCGCTTTTACATAACTTTCCTTAAGACACCACAACCTAATGAATCGTTTTAATTGTTCATTACGTGATGATAATGACCGTATAAATTGCCATTCAGAAGTACTAAATTGTCGCGACATAATACGAAAGAAATCATTTATGTCTCTTCCACTGCCGTAATCAATTTTCATGACATCAGATCCGATCCTTTCCGACCCGAATTGAGCCGCAATTATACAATAATCACCGGAATGTGATATATTAAAATCGAATGATCGTCCATCGGAAGCATTTACCGGTTCAATGATAATCGGTTTTCCCTTATCACTGCGACCGAATCTAATCTCATCATTGCGTAGATTAAGACATTGAGACACACATTTTCGTATCATTAAACGACCGCAGAGTGCGGATTTACAATCACATTGAAACACAAATTGATTGATACGCGATCGTTCTTCACTCTGAATGCATCGCATCGCACGTGACCATAGGTCAGCTGTGGGAACCCATTTTGACATTCGCATCGACCATCGTATTTGTGACATCATTTCGTTTGGACATTTATCAATACATTTATTATCATTTAATTCCATTATTTCATTGAAACATTTCGGTTCATTTATACTATTTTTAGGATTTCATTTAAAATACTCTCAAAAAATAAATAATAAATTTACTGAAAACCATTACCTGATTTAAATGTCGGGACTCCTCTCGTGTCCATCGTGTGAATCGCAATTAAATTGGTTTAAACGAATTTATAATTACGGGGAAATGATAATGCAAAATTGCAAAACGCGTCATAAATGGCAGATGTGAATTTAGGGGTCACAAATTATGTCATAAAAATTAAAAAATGATTTTCAAATTTATCATGTAAAACGTGCAAAAATGTTTCAAATGTTTGGATGTGACGTTAATTAATCAGTTAATGAATATCTTACGATTGTCTTTATCTGAATTCATCGATATAATCGTACAGAAATCATTTACTATCATAATCATGTACATTCATAATTGGGCCGTAATTCATGTTTCTTAAGGTATAGGAAAAGGTAAACATTGACATGTGATTGATTTATGATAAAATACATAAATTTACCAAAAGTATGAAATTAATTAATTTATTGGGATTATCATTTCTTATATTTGAATGTTGTCACTGTATGACTCCGGAACAATTTGTATCCCAAAACCACACCAATAATTGGGCTGTTTTAGTGTGTGCCTCAAGATATTGGTTCAACTATCGTCACGTCGCAAATGTACTCTCAATATATAGAAGTGTCAAGAGACTGGGAATTCCCGACTCTCGGATAATTGTAATGTTAGCCGATGATATGGCGTGTGACGCGAGAAATCCGAAACCGGCGCACATATTCAATAATGCACATCACCATATCGATGTTTACGGCGATGATGTGGAAGTGGATTATAGAGGTTAACAGTAATAATTATTAATGGTTTATGATGGCACGAGACGTGTGACATAATGATTAATATCTATTTATGTATAATATATATTTAGGTTATGAAGTGACAGTCCAGAACTTTATCCGACTCTTAACGGGACGAGTTCATGAGGGGACTCCCAAATTAAAACAGTTACTAACTGATGAGGGCAGTAATGTCCTCATTTATATGACGGGTCACGGCGGTGACGGGTTTTTGAAGTTTCAAGATTCGGAGGAAATCACGTCCGTGGAACTCGCAGATGCGTTCGAACAGATGTGGCAGAAGCGACGGTACAACGAAATACTTCTGATTGTGGACACGTGTCAAGCGGAGTCATTGGGGAAGAAACTATACTCACCTAATATATTGGCAATCGGCAGCTCTAAAGTGGGAGAAGATTCGTTATCTCATCACGGAGATCCTACCATTGGAGTGTACGTTATTGATCGGTACACTTATTATGCTTTAGAGTTCCTCGAGAAAGTCACCATCAATAATGATAAGACTCTCGGACAGTTTCTCAATGTCTGCCCAAAGAGAGTGTGCATTTCGACCGTCACTGTCAGGAAAGATCTCTACAGACGTGATCCGAATAAAGTACCGCTCACCGATTTCTTTGGGAATATTCCTCAGGTTCAGTTGATTCACATCGACTCGAATATCAACGATATTGAGATTAAAGGTGATGGTGATACGAACAGAGGTAATCACACGCATCAATATAATTTAGTGCCTCAACAAATACAACACAAATGGCATTATGTCGATTCATTCCCATTTAGGCTCAGTTAATACTTACATAAAACTACTTATTTATGTTACACTTAAATAATTATTTCATAAATAACATTTTGAATAAATAAGTTATATGCTCACAAATTATGGTATTTATTTCCATATTTCTACAGAAGTGATTTATATGCAAACGGAGGGAAAATACATGATTAATATTATGAATTAAAATGTTATTGAACATATGATTGAGAAATCATTCATTCACCATTCCTCATCATTAAAAATAAAAAATTATAAATGTATGAATTAAAAATCAAATTATATAATCATAAGCTGCGGATGAGGCTTAAGGTAATCAGTATAAAAAGGGTGTGTAAAGTTAAAACATGATTAATATTAACGTAAAGTTAACAATTGGTTTGAAGACTTAATTGTGGTCGTACCACTATAACATACCCATACATACACAGATACGGGAATCGCTTCAAAGTCAATGCGACCATTTTTTAAATTTATAACATTAAATTCCTATATTTAATGGCAATTTATTACTTGACTTTTAGTGATACTAAATCCTATGATTTATTGGAAATAAAAGTAAATATCGGATATTTTAAGGTGTGTTTAAATTCAGATCAAAATTTTATCTTTCGATTGCCGTTTATGTTAGACATTTATAAGAGATTAAATATCTATTTTAGTCTCTGATAACCAAAATTACCATATAATTCACGAGCAAATTTATCAAAAATGAGGTCATAAAACAAAAAATTGTCATTTTCTGGAATTTTCATGTTTTTCTTATCGTTATTGTAAAGAGTTTACTGATTTTACGCGATAATGCGTTTGAAATGCTCAGAGTTTATCGATTATACATGAAAAATATTCTAAATTTAACATTTAATCAAATAGCGTCAGAATTATTAAATCTAAAATATTGTGATTCGATTTGACAGTTGTGTATTTATAAAATCCTCACATTGACTTTAGAAACATTCCCGCGTATCAAATTGATTTAAATCAATTACAATTGATCAATTACAGTACAATTATTTAACGTTAAACACTGCAATAATATGCATTTTGATTTTACTCAATGATTGAGATTTCGCATTAATTGTGACGATCGGAGACAATGGAAAGTAAAGCATTCGCTTCATTCATTTTATAACCGGAGTTTTAAAATTTAGCATAAAATAAACGTAAAAACGAGTAACAAATCTCTTATTGCAACTTTCACAGGGATATTCATTGTCGCACATCATCCAATAAATGCCATTTTATAATTAACAACACTCTTAAAAATTCTTAAATTTGATTTAAGGAGCCATTACATAAGTACATGACTCCGGAAAGGGACTCATTAAATGATCATTACCGTGATATAAACAGATTTGACACAATTTAAAGTAAAGGGTTCAATTTCCGGACACACACAACCTATGGGTTCAAAATGGTATCACTCACTGGGGTCTTAATGATCACGTAAAAATATTGAACATAGTGTTATGTAACATAGTGTTATGTGACAATGTTATGTAACATAACTTATGTTGAACTTATGTTGAACTTATGTTGAACTAGAGACGCATGTTTATTGTGCGTCCGGAATGAACCCATTAATTTTGTTGGAATATGTTTTCGTGGGGTTTCAAAGACTCGATTCATCACATCATCACATAATGCAGTTCGTTCATTGCAGATGCATATTTACCGTGGATCCACATTTGTATAGAATGGGACCACAAATTCAGTCATACAATTATTTTTAAAATAAAGACACATAATATAATACTTAATTATTTTAAGTTATAATTAATGTATAATTATAATCGTAATACGAAAACGAAAACGAAATATTAAGGGAAAGCTTTAGCTTTATCCGCAAATAATAAATTGACGTAATCACAAATAATCATCAACATTATGATTGACATCTTAAGATGTAACATATTAACGAAGGCTGTGCCCAAAGATATAATTGTACGTTATGATATAAAGAGGCGAACACAAAAACAAAAACAAAATATGAGACTAAATTTAATTAATGACAGTACCGGTGCACTGTACCTAATCACTGTACCTAATAATTAACCACCCTAAGATCAATGCGGTGTTAAAGAAAAATTACCGATTAAAACTCAAAGTTAATGATAATAATAAAAATAAGAAATATCTTTGGTCAACGACATTAGTCAGATGACTTTACAAATAATTGGCACCATCGGCAACTATATAATTATAACAATATAATAATCATTTAAATCAATTCGTTTTACTCCAAAAAGTGTCTATTAACATCAAGTAATTTGTTTATGTATTTGTTTATGTATTTTGTTTGTAGCATAATTCTTTAATTTCGTTTCGTATTTAATGTCACGTGTTTATACAATTTACATTAAAAATACGTGTTTAGGTCATTTCTGTACTCAAAGGGTAAGATAAATCGATCATTCAATAGCCATAGTTTTGCCTTTAACAAAAGGACAATTATTAACCTGATTATTGCGTTTCGGTGCACATCACTTCAATTGTATCACTTGAATGGGGAGAGATAATGTAACATTTTGGCTAACATCATCATCATTATCATATACCGAATATTAAAAATATATCACTCCGCGTTTATTGCGTTCACAGATAATCACACACTTGCGTTGGATTAATCGTTATGATCGGGTCTTTAAGCCCAATACATTTACCACACATACAATTTTATAGTTCGACATACATTTTTTGTTCGTCTTTAGCCCAAGTATTGTCTCAAATGCTACAATATACACATGTATTGTTACATGTAATATATTTTTTACAAACTATAAAAACTATCATCACAGATATTCATTTGTAATGAATAAAATAAGCGTAACATACTGTACTATCGCTAATCTAAAACTGTTGGTCATTGTCATTCGCTCTCTTTAAATAGTGGCGAAAGCAGAGATTCACATTTAATGTAATCGAATGACGAATTAAGGAACTGTCATCAATTACAGTGCGATCGGATCACAGTCATGGTATTAAACTTGGGCCAAATCAAACATACAAACACTAAATACAATAAATATACACATCCGGACATTTTCTTTAAATTTGGCATATACAAAACCATCATCTATCATCGGTAATGATATTCATCGTATTCGTGTGCAAATTCGGGACATGTTTGCTTAATCAATATATTTGCATGGTATGGTATGGCCTTTCCTCTCAACTCAATATGAAAATTGGTATAACAAATGTGAAAGAAACAGGAAAAATAAGTTAAAAATGAATGTGAGGGTAGGAAAATCCATAATACAGTTATCAATAGGATCATCTCTTTAGAATCAGCAATTCATTTATGATTAATTCTCTTATTTTAATAACAATAGTAACGTGAGAGTATCAAAAGAGCACCCATAATAATGTATAATATATTAGTTTGAAAATTTAAATACGTTTAGAGATGTTCGTAATCACATAGAGAGCATTAAATGATAGGACCATCCCAATTAATATAGCAAATTAAGTGAGCAGCTTTTGTTGGCAGCGATTATTGTAATACATTATTAATATAATTTTCGGCAATAATTTTCTCATTAATGTCTTATGTATTATATATTAAGATTTACAATTAGTAATGTTAATGTTAATCACTAAACTAACGTCGAGAGGCAATGAATGATTAGGATTAAGATTTTAAGAGCATATGAATTTAATAGTAATGAAAGGGTTACCCTAAATTCGC
>LBFL01002389.1:22594-34460 GCA_000988845.1 Hypochthonius rufulus
ATGATGATCATCATCATCATTATCATCGTCTCGCGATTCTCAAGAATTTAAAAATATATAATAATTGTTTTGTTTTGTTTCAGAAACGTGCTTTCACTGTGCATATCCATATGAAGATTAATCAGTTAATCCATTATTAACGCGAATCCCTATATAAGTATCATACGTGTATCTTAAGGTATCCTAAGGTAGTTGAGTGTTAACCTCCACGATGAATGCGCCGCCAGCATTTGAGTCATTTCTTCTTTTTGAAGGAGAAAAAAAGTAATTATTCTTTAATTTAAATGCGACGAAATAATGTTATTAATTATTTGGGAATATTAATAATAAAGTGACGCGACCATTGAATGAGCGAAATTAAACGAAAGGGAAAATAAAGAAAAATGTTAAGGAACTTATTTGGGAGTATATAAACTTTTTGTTTGTAAAAGTGTTTTCTTTTTTATACTTATGTTTTTCAAAGTCAAAAGTTTTACGCACATAAAAATGTATGACATTTTTTTGTTTTCCATTATATCGGTTCCGTCACTTTCGGGTGTTTATTTTTTGATTTATTTTACTTTTCATTTAACGGTTTATATATTTATTATTGACTTTTCTAACAGTACTATTGATATGTTAATTTGAATGTCATTTAAATGGGTTTTAAATGTATTATTTTCGCTTTCATTTAGAATAACAATAGAAAAGGACACAAAAGTTCCACACGCGGCTATATTCACGGTCCAAAAGGAGGATCATACTCTTGGAAATATGATACGAATGTAAATTGAGAGTACATTAATGTGCATATTTATCACATTTGAATGTATATCCTAAAATTAATCATAAATATTAAATTAAATTTCCAGTTTTAAACTATGCTTATCCCATCATATTGAATATTTATGTCATGAATTATAAATGAAATAATCAATTACTGAATTCTGTCCCTTTTTAAGTCGGTTCACGACCCTTTTAATGGTCGTATACCGGTATATAATATAATATTTCAGTAATGATAGTGTTATTGTTTTTGTTTAAATTTGCAAAGACAATGACTGGATTTGTTCATAATTCTCTGAGACCCGAAATTACTATAATAAAATGCTTTAATCAGAGTCACTTCATTGACTATCAATGAATGGACACATGTTTCTGTATTAATTTAATAATTTGTTTTTCTGATTAATCGAAAGGCAACTCCTTAAGGATCCTCAAGTACTATTTGCGGGGTATAAAGTACCGCATCCACTGACACACGAGTTCGTACTTCGGGTACAGACCACTCCCGATTATTCGCCACAAGAGGCACTGATGAACGCGATCACGGATTTGATTAGTGAATTGTCACTCCTCGAGGAACGATTTAAGGTAAATCATCAATAATGGCATTTTCCCGTCATGGGATAGAGTCAATTGCCTTTATATATTTATGCATATAAACTATAGTTTGCTAAACTCGCGAAATGTATACTTATAATTTTGTTTTTGTTTCTCTGCATTTCTGCATTAATTCAAACCCTACTTTAGGATGCATTACGTGAACGTCAGGAGGGATTAGATTAATAATGATCGTAATCAAATAAAAAGTAAGAAAAGCCCAAAAGCGAAATCTAATCGCAGTCAGTGTGATACAATCATTTCATTATTTCGGGAGAGAATCCCCTCTTTGGTCGTGGTACTCTCTCATACTCAACTCATACTATTTATACATTTTTCATCCGTGGCAATTACAATTTACATTCTCCCGTCCCTAAACTCTATGTATATATATGCAATTTGTATGAAAATTACGTTCGTACACGTTTCACATGATGTACGAACATAACCATTCCATAGCTTTATTTAGAGACATGATTCAGGCTTAGCCCAACCTATTAATTCGAACCTTTTGATAAACTGTTTCAACTGAACCCATCCGTGTATATATTTACTCATAAATCATAGATTTCATCGGATACCTCTATAATTGTATTTTACTACATATTTGCTATAAAATATCCAAAAACAATTGTTTTTTTTAAAATGAAAATGACCGTACAGAATGTAATGACACACAATTATAAAATGCATAAAATATAATAAAAATAATAATAAATGATTTATAATCCTTGAGTTTCATTTCAAGGATTTGCAACATAATAACGCTGTTGAAATAACATTACGATCATTGAATATGAATATACGAACGTATTCATTAAAGCGAAAAAGTGGGACATCGTTTCGCGGGCATCCTTTACATGTGCGCGTATTTCATAAATTAACGACGGCATTGTTTTTGATTTTACATTAAAATGAAACATCACATAATTTAACCCATAATTTTACTAAATTCATTAGTAATAAATTCGTGAAACGCTCTCACAGTGAACCATAAATAAAATTAGAAAATATGTATCGTGTGGGGTCATGATTCAATTGAATAAAATTATACGTGAATATACAGATTCTTTAGTAAAAGATGTGAAAGTATTTTAAATATAAAATAAATCACGAAAATAAAATACTTTTCATGTCCTAATGGATTGTAGTTTTAGGCCGACTTAATTAGCAACGAATTATTTTAATTAAAATTATAATGATATAGAGAGTTGAGCAGTAATAAATGGAGGTATAAATGGAGGTCAGACTTATCTGAATGGCAAAAGAGACGACTGAAACTTGCAACTAAAGGTTTACATGAAACAATGTCTCAGTACAGCAAAATTATAGTGCTCAAAGGGTTCTTCAATAACAAATTTCAATATCACGTCTTAAGAAACTCGCATGAGAAACGAGTCTTTAGGAAAAAAACATAAAAATATTAATAACCCTGTCACAGGGACTGAGGAGATTGACTCAATAGTTAATGGACTAACGACGAGCAATATGTTACTACTGTCAAATATGGACAGTCCATTTGTAAAACGAGAATCGCACATTTTTCATCATTAGACATGCATCATATGCCTTTAGAGTTATATTGTATTTGCATTTTTACAAACAATAAAAAGCAATAAATCGAATCGTTAAGTTAATCATTATTTCTAATTTTGGAATTCATTAATCCCCGTAATCACACGCATGTAAATTTAAAGAAATTACTTAAGTCTTAATGAGAGTCTATTAGAGTTTATATCCGCGCGAATTAAACAATAACAAAAATTAAGGATCTCGCGGATTATAAAATTGTCAAATGTCAACCGAATGATTTAGGGCATTACCGAAATTACATGTAAAAAAGAGAAAATGAAGAGACTTTAAACGCGTCAATCTCAAAGGCTTAATTCTTAAGGAGCTTTTAAAACTGAAATTTATTGGTTGTCTCATAATGTTAAAATGATGCTATAAATGGCTGATGGTAGAGGTTCGTGTACAATAAATTAATAGAAAAAAAGAAACAAAAGTTTTTAGTTAAATGTGAAACAATAAGTTATTTGCAATTAGTGATGTTCAAAAGTAATGGTAGAAACGCCTTTTACAAAATTATAACACTGCTTTTAGTAGTAATTACGAGAGAAGCCTTAAGAATACCCCAAAGAGTTCATAGGCACTTAAAAAGCAACTTTTTTAGTATAAATTTCACGGACTGTGGACTCACGGCGAATGTAATTTATATGAAACTTTTAGTGTCGGATTATCGTATTATGTCAAAAATATGTTAGGGAAGGGACGGGCTCAAAGGGAGGGTCCCCTCCCAACAACAAATATTATTTTGACATGGAAATGGAAAATCTAAGATTTTCTAATTTATAATAATGAGATGAGAAATAAATTGTTTCGAGAAAAAAGGAGTCGTTTTAAGTTTTATCGTATCATTATTATTATTATTATTATTCAAACCCTTTTTTAGTGATTTGAATCTGTAATAATAAAGAAAAATGTATATAAAGTATCGCAGAGGAAAGATGCCGCATCAATTATACTCCAACATTATGGGGCTCAATGACATCGCATTAAGATTCTTGAAACTGCTTTTTATGTCACATGCGATGTCTCAGCATTCGTTGCACATGTTTTACTATACTATTAAAATTGAATATCCCAGTGGAGCAGTAATCTCCGGTGTCTAAGATTTTCGCTCGCGGCTCACATTACGAAATGCTCATAAAGAGGTAATGATAAAAGTGCACCTAAGATTTGATACGCAACAAGTTTTGCAGGCATCGCCAAAAGACTCACCCGACATGCACAGACCAATAACTAATAACTCTTAAGAACGGTCATAAATCACGTTCAGATCAGGCATAGTGATGTGATTCTGCTGTTGATTAGTCTCACAATATCATCATTAACATTTCTTTGGGATATATATTTGATTTACTCAATCAATTATATCCCAAAGGTAATGGCAATTCCCTCGATAATCGGCATTTTTCTCATCTCTAATGTCCAATTAAATATTTTAATCGCCGGTGTATTGGTTTTTCAGAATTTTTTTCTGCACTTTAATATCTGAAAGAAGATTATTTAAATTGCAAATTTAAATTAATTTTCAATGTTATAATGAAATATTATGATAATTATACTGTGACAAGAATTTGATACGTGTAAATGTATTAGAAAAATCAAGAAAAACAAAAGGACTAAAATAATTAATGAGAGCATAACTATTGGAGGTAAGAAAATAAGAAAATAATACAAAATCGTTGATTATCTTAATTAAAGTCTGCACCCATTTATGCAATTATAGTTCAATAATAAATTAATATTATTAATTAATTAAAAACTATTGATTTATAAATTTAAAATTTGTTTTATATTAATTTTGTTTAATATAATTTACACTTTTTTATTGTTTTTAAAATCCCTTTCACTTAATTTAGGATATTTCTAAACGCCTTAATTTACATGTAAAACAAAAGGGTGAATAATTTAAGTTTATACAAAACCCGTTTCGAAAATATGCGATACGATTTTAGAATACTTTAAAAATATTTTATATTCAATATAATTTTAGTGAACTTTATTCACATTTCGCTAAACTCATGCGACAATCGCATTCTTTCGTTAAATTAATTGCTCTATCATTTGAATTCGATTTATTACATTAAAATTTTATATAATAAAATTCTGTCATTTGCATACTGAATTTAAATATGCTCATTAAAGTATAGGAAATGCATTGAGAAAATGCAAAAATTTAATTCAGATTATATCAGTTGATTATAAACATAAACCTCTATAACGTGACTATATTTAGTTCATAACTTTTATTTATTTTAAGGATGTTTATTATAAGGGTATAGTTTATTATTAATATTTTTATTACGCCATTGTATAGGAAGTGTTTTATAATCTGTTCACATTAAATACTTTATGGGTTCACTTTATAGAGATTTATGCCAAAATACCTCTACAGATGACACATTTTTATTATTTTGGAAATTTTAATATTTTAAATGTTACGGATAAATTTGAAATCAGCAATAAATAAAGGTTCACACGCGTCGCGCATACGAAATTTATACGATAAATTAAATATTTTGATTTATAAAATTTTAGTTAAAATACATTCATAATCCGTTATCGAAATCAGTCCTATAAAATTACACGATAATCACGTGATAAAAGACAAAATTAAAAGAAACGATGAAATGAAATGCATCATTTTATTTTTGTTAAACGCTCATTAAATATGAAAAATAAAAATTAATGATAAACAAAACGTAATAATAAAAACGTACGAATAAAAAGTGCAAAATGATAATGAAGTGTCACATTAAATTATATTTGTATAATATAATGATATCTGACATTTGACCAGCACTTCAGGGGCGGCATAATTAACCATAAATTAAATAATATTAAATAAATAATAAGAAAATTGTGGTTTACACGTGATTCAAAACTCGTGCCAAAACAACTCATTAAGTCACATGTCACCAGAGGGAGAATCTTTAACTAAACATGTGATCATCACTGTTATAGTTATAGTTATAAACATAGAGTCATGTGATGCGAGTGTAAACAAATGAATGAGACGCTCAATAAAATTAAAAATTAAATAAATAAATAATTTAAATAATTTATTTATTTATTATTATATTACATTCATAGTAATGTCATCGGAATTATCATCATTTGACGAACAAAAGACAGTGAAAGGTGAGAGTTCGTGTAATGAGAGTGACGATTGGAAAGTGAATTGCAGTGATGAAGAGACGTACGGTGACATTAACAATTATCGCATTGTCAATGGCAAAAGAATATGGGAACCGAAAGGCGAAGATATTGCAACACTATACAGTCAATTGGAGAAGAAAGGGTTTATTGAGTTGAAATGGCAGTGTCCCGGAAGACGATCCCCGTCTGTGCACTCCGCCACTACCGGACACGAGAAGAAAGGACAGGACTATGGCGATGTGCAGAATAAGACCATTGAATTGAATGAATTCGATTTCGATGATGAATTCGGTTCGAGTGAAACCAATTCTATCGCCACGAAAGTCACACACACACGAAGACGCACGAATCAGGGTCAGGATCATCTATTTTATATCGCAATTTACCACAGATCATAGTACTACTTAAGTCGTTACTCAACCCGAGTAATGATTTATGTGAAATGAATGTGTGGGACGACGTATTTTATGCTTTTATAAAATATTTGTTTTTTCTTTCACTGGAATTTCACTCTTTTCAGTCAATTATAGGGTTATGAAAACGTTTCTTATAATTAATTATCCGATGATTGTCAGGATCTGAGACTTTAAAAAATGACAGACCATAGTAATGTTTCTCAAACATTTATACTTAAGAAGTGCTTCATTTATCATTAAACTCATTATTTGTTTAGAAAAATCTTTTCAATTTAATGTATTGTGTAATTAATTTGTTGAATTCGCTATTTCAGGACCCAAAAGGTCAATGACAAACCTCAATAAAGTAATGATGGACATGAAAAAGTATCATATTCATGATCAGCAGAGTAAGAAAAGCGTACCGCAAACATCGGTGCAAACATCGAGTGGTACTGTAACATCACAGCCGTCGCAAATATCCTCGAATCAGTATTTAATTAGCAATTCTCAAATTCACACATCACCGACGGTCGTTAATAATAATGATTTACAACAAAATTTAATTAATACTCAAACATCACAGAGCATCACCGTCACTACCGAATCATCTAACACCGGTGAAACGGTTCAGAACCAAAACTAATTAAACTCTGTAAAAAATTCGCATTAAATTTTACAGTACAATTTTATGTGTTGTTTAATCACTTTTGACTGTACTTATTTTTTACGTGTAAAATATACTTAAGTTTAGTTACTTAAGGAATTAAAAAAGTAAATTTAAGTGTTTACATATGTACGAAACTCACTCGTGCATGACTTACCTTAACATTGAACATAACATTATATATTTTGTCTCTGTATTCATCGGAACGCACGAATTTTCATACATCCATGAGTGAGCATTTGAGTTTGGCATTTGTAAATCTTTTACCGCGAAGAAAATGTTTGAAATTTGATTTACCAAAAATATAAAAATAATAATGAAATGCAAAATCGATTGAACCCTGTGTTTGAGAGTGGAGAATCGTAAATGCTTTTTCTTAGTCAAAGCAATGAGAGCTCTAATTTAATTGAGCGGCGCATTATAGTGCCTGTAAAAGAGAAGAAAATAGTAATTCCAAATTCGTGAGTTCGAATCCGCAGCGGATTCCAATGGATGAGAGTATGTAAAGTGTTTGAGAGTCGAGTAAATTTAAAAACATTATGAAGATTCATCGCTATTCTCTCCACGAAATTCGTGTGCACCCATCATTTGCATTAGCATCTGCATGTGCATTGAAATTTTTTTCATACTCTCTTTTCGCTTGAATTTGCATGTCCATACACGTATTGACTTAAGATTAGTGCATTCCGAATCTATATTTTGTCCCTTCAAATGACTAAAGGAAACGGCCAAATTTAAGTCCGAAAATCCACTTTAGTATTCTGCGTTATCCCATCTCTTTACTCAATACCAATATCCACATCATTGATTCTTTAATGTGCTTTTTTGGCAGAGACGGATAAAGAAACTTTTTGACAGAGAAAATAAAAAATGATATGTCAAACCAAAGCAATAGTTTTGCTGCGAAAGGATAGCATCACGAGCATTATGAAAGAGGATATGATAAGCATAGGGATGACCGATGGTCCATTTGCTATGCGATGTTATCCCATGGATGAACAAATGAAAGGATTGCATACGGCATTAGCGCAAATCGCGTTAAAATTAACGGCGCAATTCCTGAAAATGTTTATATTACATCATTACTCATAATTAATCACCGTGAGATGCAATTATAATACGCGTAAATTAATTATAATATATTTTTATCATTCGCAAATCTAATAATGAACTCCCATCGCAATATTAATAATTTATATCTGCTTCTGTAATATAATTTATAACAGATGATGTACAATACAGTTATGGTAAAAATTTACAAATTTACATTCATTTGCATTTTTTGCAATATTTTTACAGCATAAAAATACGCAATAATAAACTTTGTGATTCCATTAGGAATTGTTAGGAATAGCTTTGGATTTGGGTAGGAACTGTTGAGCTTAACTCTAATAATAAACGGTCATTAGCACTATGTTTTGGGTTTGTAACGACACTCTTAGTCTTCGGCTTGACTTTTCTCTTGTGATTTGATATGAATTTGTTAATCATGTTATAGACATATGCTTTATGTGCCTCTACCAATTGCCGTAGTGTTATGTTGTTACTGATGGTCATATTATAAGGGTCAAAATTAAGAACTTTATTCGGCCGTTTAAATGCGCCATTCTTATGTACCAAAACGCACTCAAGAGTTGGACGGGTGATGGTGACATTGAGAAATGACAGTAAAGATTTAAGCTCTTTTCGAAGATCTCTCATAATGTCTTCATAACGGATCAGATGAATGGCACCGGTGAAATTGAGCCAATCGAGAGTGAAGCTTGACCATGACTCGACCTGAGTTGTCACAAAGTCGCGCCATACTATGAATAGATAAACACATTTGCAATACACTACAATACACTACAATACACTACAATACACTACAATACACTACAATACACTGCATTAAAAGTTGAAAGTGCCAATAGGGACTTACAAATTGAATGATACCGGTAAAAGTCATTTACAGAGGAAAACGGTAAAAACAACAATATTTTTAAAGGGATATTAAAAGAACAGAGCATTGTGTGTTGTGTTTCACTCAAATGAGATTAAATGCCACCATAACCATTAGACGTGATGAAAAAGGAAAGAACAATGACCGACTATGGTCGGATCTCATTTCAAATTT
Organism: Hypochthonius rufulus; assembly: GCA_000988845.1. Classification (NCBI taxonomy): domain Eukaryota; kingdom Metazoa; phylum Arthropoda; class Arachnida; order Sarcoptiformes; family Hypochthoniidae; genus Hypochthonius; species Hypochthonius rufulus. Next base: position 31,860 of record LBFL01002389.1, read on the forward strand.
ACAATTGATGCTGACATATAAAAACACTCACACTGATGTCGAAGGGAGTGAAACGGTGAGGGAAAGGGAATTGTGACGTTAAGAGAAAGAGATATAAAAGAGAAAGATTAGAGTAGCGTGTGTTACGAACAGCGGGAGACGAGATTAAAGTGCGAAAGGGGATCACGAGACTATCGAAGGAGGACTATCGTAGCAGAGGAGACAAAAACTCTAAAGTAAAATACTAAATACAAGTGCAGGATTAATGCACGAATTAATGCGTTTTAACAGAACCCAATAATACCAATGAAATGGATACAATACTAATGACATGAATGAAAGACATTCTACTATGAGATAACGCTAATAGAAGAACAGATCATACATGAAAGAAGATAAACTTAAATACCTCTTCCTTTGAGAAACCGATCAGGAAATGCATGCCCCAAATGACCACCGGCCCTACGGTTAAACTCCGCTAAAAGGGTTTTGAACGGATCTCGAATCAGAAGGATCGCTCTTGAGAATGGTCGTCTCGCGAAATGACCCCACTCGTGTGTCTTGACCAATATTACCGATCCGTTTGCCACACTCTCGGCGGGGAATCCGTTGCGCAGAAGAGAGTAATCCTTGTATATGCTGCCCGTGAGATAACCTAAGGAAGAAAAGAGGAAAGAGATAAATAAAGGGGGAGATTAAGAGTAGAATAATGGCATTATAAAGTAGAAATTCAACTGAGAAATATAATAGTGTATACGGTGAATGCATAGGGTCAGATAGTAATTGATTTTGGCTTTTATTTTACAAAACAATTTCTTAAAGTCGGGGATCATCTTTTTCCGAAACTTAAGTCAATATATTTACGCTTCTGGCGTTTCATTTCTCTCGATAGAGATGAACAATTTGAGGAAAATAGTATTGTGATACGGCAATGAGATGAGGATATATATACAGAGACTAAAAGTTTTGAAAATATATATATAAAAAGAGAGACTCAATAATACGCGGTGCCACATGAGGAAAGAGATGGAAAACCGTAGTGTTCAGCATCTATCAATCACATGCCGAAATGAGCAAAAGAAAAAGATTACCCCAGAAAATGGTATAACCAAAAAAGAGTGAGATTTTCTTAATGTTATTATTAAAAAGAGACATTTTGTAAATGGAATTTACTTTATTCAATGAGATACAAATTGAACGGGTAAATCGGAAGAGAAATAACTTTTTTGTGTTGCTTTTTATGGGGATACACAATAGCGATGAGAACGCAATTGCATACTTAAAATGCGGCACATAAGTTATGTAATAAAATTGCAATACTCTGTACGATAACTCATGATAAGTCACTTCCATTCGGATCATTTATTAACTTTCTTCAACTGAAAAAATGGAAACTATACTCATGGCGCAATAAAATAAGGCCAAAGTTAAGGCAGAATCCATACCCCAAATATTTTTATAATAATGAAGGGTGCGGTTCCTGTGACGATATATCACGTCCACGACGACGTCTCTCTTTGACGATAAAAGGTTTTGATAGTGTTGCAAAAAACGAATGCTGTATTTTTAGCCGCAATGCTTATGATAGCAGAGTTCAAAGATTGTTGGAGATAGGATTGGAATGAGTGAATGGGAAAGTGTAATCTTCGCTTATTGAGTGAGATCAATGGCCATACAATAACCATTGAGATACGAATGAATAGGAACAAAAGAAAAGCGGAGAAAGAAAAGGAATGCGCTCATTTCTTAAAGAGAAAACCATGAAAAAGTCCAATAGTGCTGTGTTGTGCTGTGCATGCATTTAATCATAGATCATCATTCAGCTTCATTTTTGTCCAATTCTGTTCCATTTTATTTACTGTTGTTATTGCAGTTCCTCTATTGAAATGAGTAACTCTTGTCCCTTATGCCATCATCATTAATAATCATCGGATACGCTTAAGTCGTTCATCGTCTTTCTCAATCTCAAATCTATTTTTGTTCAAATGTGATAGTGCAATGACAGTACGAAATGATGCGTTTCATTTCCATTCAAAGAATACATCCCAAACAAAGAATGCACCAAAAGATATTTAAAGTGAAAACAGTCATAAATATTCATACGCTCATTTCGAACCCATTTAAGCATTGAATTATATCACAGCTTTCCATAGGTGATTGATTTGGTGCTGAACAAATGTATTGAGAGGATATAAAAGGAGAAAATTCAGGGAATTGTGACGCATTTCCGAACATTTCAAGTAACAAATGATGAAAACCGTTTTGATCATGAATAGGGGCAAAAGATGTGCAAAAGCGTAATGCTAACAAATAGTGCAGTGAAACGCACATTAATGATTTAGCGATTAGAAAAGAGGGAACGGTGTGAGGAGAGAAAAAAGAAACCCTAAAAAAGTACAGCGTAATCGTATCATTAACTTAAAATTTCACTGTTAGAATTTTTTAGCCCACACAATGAATGGAGACTTAAATGGCTTTCACATGCTGCGATGAGTTTGAATTATTTAGAAAAAGTAATACAATTCACATCCGCATCAATTGAAAGCACTTTTGAGGAGGAAATGCTTAAAGAATGAGTGTCTGCAATTCAAGTGATATTCGCATTCAGGTTTATCAATGGTT
>LBFL01002389.1:52066-62619 GCA_000988845.1 Hypochthonius rufulus
AGGACATCGATGATTAAAGGACATACCGTATGTCCATAAAAGAACTTTACCTTTTTGTATATGTGCACATTCACATGTTACACATGTTATAGGTAAACATTATTTTTTATTAAATTAAATTAATTATGGGATATTCAAATATTCATTAGTAAATTAAATAATGATAAATAAATAAAATACTTTTGTTTATACATATTCATTATAAAGTTTAATGTTTCTTTTAAATGTTAATTTGTGTTTGTGAAATGTATGCACATATGTGCAAAGGTAAAATTCTTTTACGGACATACGGTATTACCCTTTCATTACGCAATATTCAAGCAAAAAATTAAATTCGTCGAATTGTGTTAATTAAAGTTATTTTCTATAAGTCATGATTCGGCGAATCGTGCAAAATATTCTCAGATAAAAGTGTTTGAATAAATTTGCCACACCCTAAGGGCAAAATTTTCAAATTTAATCCCCATAAAAATTGGATATTTTCAAATTTTAACCCCCCTCGGGTCTCGAAAAATCCCAGACCATGGCTAAGTCTGTATTTTAATCGTTTATAAAATTTTAGGTCAAAATCTCACAGATCCCAACTTTTTTCAACATTCACCAGAATTTGCTTTTATGCACATTTGTTATACAAGAATTGTCAGCCCTAACTTTAGTTGTACATTCCATTCCATTGTCTGATTTCTATTCACATCAATCTTTGTACAGTACAGTCATATATATCTTTTATTTACTCATCCATAGCTTTTCTTTTCATCATATCCCTTTTGTATACTCAATTTTTGACTCTTTTCCTCTTTGAAACGGTTCTTTCTTTAGGCAATCGGAAGACAATTGATGCTCTATTTGATTGTACATCTGATCAATAATTATCGAACAGATGCATATGTTAAGTATTTATTGGACAACACTCGAATACATGTGATGCCGTCGATGAATCCCGACGGATTCGAGAGTGCTGTTGAAGGACAATGCAACGGTGGTCAGGGAAGGTATTGACAATAGGGTCATGATTAAGAATGGGGAAGGGTCAAGTACAGGATAAATTGACAAAAGAATGTGAAAACTTTGGCATTAAAATGGAAATAATTAGTAAAGAAATTTTCTTTTAATTATGTGTTTGGGTTTTTTAATAGATTAAAGAATGGGAAAGATATAAGTTAATGATGTTATTGTGTCATTGAAAATTTATATTTTTTAATCAGATTTTCCATTATTTTTATCTATTAAATTCAGATACAACGTGAGGGGCTTTGATCTGAACCGTAATTTCCCCGATTACTTTAAAACGAATAATAAGGCACAACAGCCCGAGACTAAAGCCATCAGAGATTGGATCGATGATGTTCAATTCGCGCTTTCGGCGAATCTGCACGGAGGTGCTTTAGTCGCGAGTTACCCCTTCGATAATGCTCCAAACTCAAGTGAGTGACTATCAAATTAGTGATTTCCGTTTTTCTTAATCATTAATCTCTAATATCATTAAACTGATATACAACGGTTGTAGTACTTTCAGCATTTACCCCATACTCATCGCCATCGCAAACCCCCGATGATGATGTGTTTAAGCATTTAGCATCAGTGTATTCCTTCAATCACTTAACCATGCATTTGGGACAGCCGTGTAAAGATGGGTCTAATACAGCGTTCCCCAACGGGACGACGAACGGGGCCGCGTGGTATCCACTGATAGGTACGAACACATGGCAATGAATGGGCCGTAATTTGAGATGAAATGACTTTAAATGAATTTCTATCTAAAGGTGGAATGCAGGACTATAATTACGTATGGGGCGGTACGATGGAGATCACTCTAGAGTTGTCATGCTGCAAATACCCCTATAGGGGTGAGTTGCCACGGTTCTGGAGGGAAAACCGGAAGGCACTGCTTGTATATCTCGGTGAAGTGCATCGGGGCGTTCGCGGAGTCATCTCTGATGTAAACAATAATCCTGTTTCAGCAGCGACACTCAAAATCAAAGGTCGTGACATAACATTTAAGACATCGAAACGTGGAGAATTTTGGCGAATTCTGCTCCCGGGAAATTATGCTATTGAAGTGTTAGCAGAAGGATATCAACCGTTAGAAAAGCAATTTACTGTACATGAGGGTGAAGCCACATTTCTACCATTACAGTTATTACCAACGGGATTCGTAAGTGTAACTGATACCACCATTATTTCTACTGCAACAACTAACACTGGCACCACAACTATGAGCACTCTAATTACCGATACTCTAACTACCAATTCAAGGACCACACGAAGAAAAGACCGTAGATTAACAAAGAATAATCCCGGAAAAAAATATTTAGTACCAAATGTAACACAATCGGGTGACCATAAAGTTCCAGTCCCAAAAAGTGTTTTGTTCATGACATCGTCGGTACCGTTAGACAAAATTAACACTGTTAATTTAGATTCCAAAAGATCCCAATCGATGCATAACGATGATACACATAAGAATTTTGATACCCTTTATAAGTATGCAATGGTCACTTCGGGCGGAATTAATTTAAAAAACTTTCCTTTGTATTTGGTATTCATTAATGTTTATGCATTGGTAATGATGCACATTATTTAAACTAATCTTTTGAATGGATTTGGGTGTATGCAAAGCATTGATTCACTAATTTTTAATGTAATTAATTGAGTAGAATTATATATCTTAAATCCATCTCTTTATATAATACTTAACATTATGTTAATATATTTAACATTGTGGATGTGCACGTTCCGCTTTCTCCGGAAGTAACTGCATAATAATTAGCTAATTACAAAGTATAGAATGCAATGTAATGGTGGGGGATGACTAACGAATGAAAACCCTGAAATGTTCTCAAATTGTATATTTAATGTATAATTTAGCACCAATCGCAATCCGCATCATTAACGGGTCAACCTAATTATGGACCATCATCAATACTGACTCAATCCTCTTCATCGAACCGTCCCCTTTCAGCCGTCAATCAACTCGTATCCGCAATTAAACATCCCTCATCAATAATTTACCCGTCAGTTGAACGTCATAATGAAACTCCAATTGTATTCCCGAATTCCCTTCCCATTCACAACTCACCTCACCTCACCTCATGGAGCAATTCATGGCCGATCCGACGCGGAACTTCCGGAATTCCCTCTCCAACGCAACAATACTTTTGGGCATCACCACCATTTACCAATCTATTTAGTCAATTATCGACCCGACTTAATAGTTGGTCATCTACCATCGGATGAAATTTATTTTTAGTTAAATTCAATTAAATCAATATCCTAATTATATATAACAAATGTCATATAAAGATTATTTATGTTTGATTTTAGTTAAACCCATTCTAAAGTTCCGCAATTTTCTTAATATTGTAAAGTTTAGTGTTAATATACAGAGTACATTCACATGCGAAGATAAAATGATTTTAATATAATTAAGCGTATGAAATTACCTTTCATTGAATGCTGTTTTAAACAAATGATACTTTCACATACACTTTCACAAACTTTTTTGTCAAAATACTGTATGAGTTTGCATTTCGAAAACAGAATTTATCAGAAATTTCGAAATATTTAAATATTTCTTTTAAATTTAATTCTTAAATTTGTAAATAATTTCATTAATACAAAAGTTGAATTATAATTCCATTGGAAATTATGAGAGAAATCATTGTATTTATAAATTTGAGGTTTATTTTCAACATTTTTTGTAATTTTAGTTAAAAATTTCATATTTAAATATTTAATAAAATGTTTATGTACGCACATTGTGAGGGTCGAACAATAATCATGAAATTCCTGTATTTTAAATGAAAGTTGCAGATGCGAATATGTTTATGTTATAGAGGTTTATGTTATAGAGGTTCATGTAAATACAAATTTAACTTTTGTTTATTGAAATTAATTTCTGCATCAAAGAAATGGAAAAATTAACATAAGATAATTACGGAATTTGAAAAAAGTTTATCATAAATGTAATATGATATTTCGGATGACATCGAACATAAAGTCAAATATTAACTCACGTTTTAAGGTTAAAGTGAAAAATTTAAAGCAAATTTAAGGTTCATTTTCGGTTAAATCATTACATTCAATTAATTTCTGTCTTTTCTTTGCTTTAAAAATCGGTTTAAAACGTTTTTTCGGGTCAAACGGAGCATCGCTTTTCTCTTTTAACGGTGATTCAATTTTGGTTTTTAACGCGACTTTCAGTATATCACCATCATCATCATCCCATTGACCATCATCATCATCCCATTGACCATCATCATCATTCCATTGATCATCACCGTTATTTTCTTTATCATCACTCACATTCGAATGATCGGATTTAAGTAAATGTTGACTTAAGACAGGAATTGTTTGAGAATGATCTGCCCATAAATTCATAGAAACGGCTGCAATTTTCTCATAACTCATTTCGTGAATTTTTCCATTCGCAGATTCGAATATAAACGGTGATTTCCCCATTTGTGTGTCGCGACATTTTTTATTTACATGAGCATTATCTTCGTTCGAATCATTTTTCAAATGAATTTTCTCTTTTAATTCAACATTTTTCTTCACCGTAAATGGACTTTTAAAGGTTTTACGAGATTTTAGAGACGATTTAAGTTTATCATTCATTTTTATTTAAATATAAACACTGATGTTATTAATTAATTTAATTTTCTTAAATATTTATTTATTTAAACATAAATACATACGATACACGCGCGTTCAGTGTTCGAATTCATTCATACATAATGTTTAACGCTGATTATCAAATGCTGAATTAATTTTAATATTTATATTATTATAAAAATTAATTTATAAAATATTTAATAATAAATCATTAAATATATTTGCATTTCATTTTTATTTTACTTTAAATATAAATATATTTTAATTTAAATGATAAATTATTACTTTAAACATCAATTGTAATAAAATCGTAATTTATGGATAGTTAATCATGTGACTCACACATATATATGTTTTCAAATAATTGTTTATGAATGAAATTTTGATTCTCATTTAATAATAATAAAAATGTCATCGGAAATGTCTGAAAATGATGAACAATTATTGAAGATTGAGACGGATCAGAGACATGATGCATCATCAGGAATCGACGATGATGCGAATGATGAGCGTTCACAGACAAATGTATTGTTTGAGGCACTTTTGGACGATGCGCGTAAATTAATACCTATGATTAGAGCAATAAATATAACTAAATTAACATCGATGATCATCACTAAAAGAGGATTAAAAATGACATCACAGGACGATTCGAAGAATCTTCAAGCATCAGCATTCGTCGAGAGATCACTCTTCGGACGCTATTGGATGTTAGATGAGGACGAACCGAGTGTATTGTGCTTTTCATTGACGAATTTACTAAAAATACTGACAATTTTCATGGCATCCGATACTAATTCAAATGAAAAGAAACGATCGTTGCATTCGGTGAAAGGGAATGCCGTACAATCATTGCGAATGATATATCGCGATGCGTCTGAACCGTTAGAGTTGCGTCTTAAGGACGATAATTTAGAGACAAAAGCCAAAATCGCAACGTTTATACCGCAGGAAATTGTTATGTTCAGTTTTGATTTGATTAATAATCCCGTCAAAAATAAAGTAATTATAACAGCGGATGCGTTAAAAGAGTTTTGGAAATGTATGGATCATACCACTGATGATGTCACCATAACGATGAACCCAAACAGTATTGAGTTTTCCACCGCAAGTGTCAGGGCTGAGTTCGTATATGAAATTGGAGCGGATTCTGATTTTATTGAGAAATGGCGATGCGATGAGACCATTGTTAACAGTTATAAATATTCGCTTTTGAAAATGACCATCAAAGCACTGTTCGAATCAACAAAACTCTCGATCAGAACCGATTCCGATGGTTTAATGTGTTTCCAGTTTATTATTAAAGTCGATGAGAATAATCCCAATTGTTTCGTCGAATTTTTTATTATACCGAATTATAAATGATTTTTTTCATGTTAATTTTGCATTTTTAAACTCTTAATTATTTTAAAAACTAATGTATTATATAACCAAAACTAATATAATATATAAACTTTTATGTGAAATTATTTTATTACTCTGAGAATTGTATAATTGTAAATAAATGAAATAATTATAGACTCATCAAATGATAAAGAATGGAATTTCTATTTTTAATCTCTTTTTAAAAATCAATTTATCGTTAATTTAATTTCCCAATAAATAGTCTTTTAACACACGAGAGTGCGACTAAATCCTGAATTACCAGAGAGTAACGAAAAACGCGGTTTACTTAAGTGCATGCATTCATGTGCCATTCAATTCACTTCCTTAAAGTCACTTCTTTCGTAACGAACTCAAAGAATATATCTTTTAAAAAATTTAATGTCATTTAATTGTATAAGAAAAGGCAATTAATTATATGATTTCGCAAAAATCCTTTAAATGAAGTAATTTAACACAATAAACCGCCATAATGTTAATTGAATGCATGATTAACTTATATGCGCTAAAAATTTGTATGCATAATTTACACAAATGTATTTATTCTTTATTTTCTGTTTACATATTTCTTTAACTATTTTATTTACACACGTATTATGTACATTTGTGTATAGGGAATTTAATAATAGGTTAATCATTAACAATATTCTTAGATAATGATTCATTATCTAAGAATTCGAAGAATAGAATTTAATTGCAACGATAATTATGCTATATTAATATATCACAAATTAATACGCGACACCACTAAATATAACAATAAAAAGATTCTTTTTTAAGTATTTTTGTAAATTCTTAAAAAAAACTTAACCCAAAAATTCCGTTTCGCCAAATGTTTAGATCTATTGACAAATACGGGTTTATATTAAATTCTATTTTTTTTCTTTTTATACATTTCTTTCATATAAATTCATTTTTTGCTTAACGATATGATGTATTATATGATATTCTTTTTACAATTTTTCTTAATGCTTAAATATCATTTTATTATACAACAATAGATGATTCTTTTAATTTTTCATGTATTTAAATGGAACAGTTCAGAGTTTAAAGACCCGTAATGGAAAAAGTGAATGAAAATTATTGAACTCAAAAAAGTATTAAAAATCCGAAGTTTCGAGACTTATGATACTGTCATTTCACATGACTTTTCTATGATTGAGAAAGTTTCATTACGAAAGAACATTTGAAGTTTCAGATGTTTAAATTGAAGAGCGTGTCAAATGTCAATTTATTGTGAACGTCAATTATTTGTAAATTGCTTTTTTCATAATTATTTTCACAATTAAATCATTCGTCTGTACACATTCATTGTACACATACACAACTTAAACAAAGCCTAATGATATGCGCATAATATGCACGACAAACACTGACCATTACATGTATCAGTCGTGCACTAATTGATGGCTCATGATGGTCCTATCCCTAAACATTTTATTTAAAATAAAAAATATATTAACCTTTTTTGTTGAAAACACAATTGAACGGCACCATACTATGGATTTTTTGTAAAATGAGTGAAAAGCGGGTGTTGTCTTATAGTTTAAGATGAGTGATTATCTATGAATGTAAAGTCCCGGAGATGATTTACCCGAAATGATTGTCATTTTCCTTAATAACACATCACCGTAATATCACGTTAAGTGATGCGTGCTTTTTCTATGAGTGGAACTTTTTTCTATTCATTTATTCATATGGAATAATGCAATTCTTTGTATCGTTTATAAATCACAACATAAACTACAGGTGTATATAACTTATTTCATTCCTTTATTTTCAATGAAACATTTTTATTCCTCAAGAAATACGAGTATCGCCATCATCATAATGAATTACATGTTAAATCACATTAAGGATCGTGATGCTTTACACTTTTTCTTAATCCTCAGTGACCCCTCATCAATTCCTGAACTGCGAAGGGGTGGCGTTTGGTATTCACGGGTATCGTAACCATTCAAATAACGCCGATACGCTTAATGCACATTGTGTCATGATGATAGTTAAGTCTCGTGTGATGTGTGTGCACAGATCTCTTTGAAGGTAGTAACGCAACAATTGCCAGCAGAGACAGTTACTGTTAACTTTTTTATATTAGTGACGGCAGAAACTAACAGCATTTGCCAACACTACAGTCAAACATTGTTGTATTAGTTGTTGTGATATACTATTGCCCCGAGCCTTTGAGCAATACTTTTCGCGTACACTTCGTTCAAAGACAACGACCCTCATACATACATCGAAAGAGTTTATTCGCATAATAATCTATAACTATGTGTTGAGAGAGACTTATGATTTAATTTTTTCCATTGTATATTATGATTTAAGTCTTTAGCATTGTATAACTCGAGAAGCATTTCATGAGAAAATCATCATCCTCGTGTTTTAATGTATACTCTTTATTCGTGTTTTCCTATTTTTACGTGAATATATAATATATATATAATGGTTATACAAATGCAGAAAATAAGTGTGTCACTCACTGAGTACCGAAGTGCATGTTTGTGAATTGTGAAATGAGTTTTCGTACAGTAATTCGTTGTGCTTTATGGTCATTGTAACGGTCATTCGGTTACAGGAATTGTTCACACGAAAAATGCAATAATTTGTCATAAGCCTATTGTTGGGGTAAAATAATTTTTTTCTTCACCCGTTTTTTTTTCAGTATGAATATGTTACTATCGTAGCGTAAAATGTTCATACATTAGAAGATAAAAATCTTTTGCAATTTTTTGCTTATTAAATGAGTAATTATAATACCAAAAAACTCAATAAATGTGCAAATGAATTGATCGATACGATAAATTGATATTTGTGTTTACTCACCCGTGTATTGTTAAACTGCAACAATGTTATCCCCACTTGACTATGTCCTCCTACACTTGGGTAATCCCGGACGGTACCAGATATTTGTTGCATTCCTCCTCTGCTGTCTGCAATTTCCCGTTTCATTTACGGGTATCCTATGGCGGTATTACGCCGAAGAACCCCCTCATCGATGTCTGCTCAAATACAATGCCATGACCAAACTGATCGGTTCAAATGTAAGTGCGACAGACAATGAATGGATTCCCATTGTTAGGGATGAGAACAAAATTAAAACATTTGCTTCATGTGTGATATATATTGATGCGTACAATCATTGGAAAGGAACGCAAAAGTGTCCGTACGGATGGGAGTACCGCCCTCAGGAGAATCAACAGACTATTATCACGGAGTATGATCTCGTGTGTGAGAGGAAATACCTTCTCAATGGACTCTATTATTTGTATCATATCACTGGTATTTTGGGTGCAATTATCTTCGGTATGATCGCCGATAGATGTGAACGTAAACGGACACTTCTTGTGGCGCTTTATTTATTTGTATCCGCAGCTTTTTCGGTATATTTTGTTACCGATTTTCTTCAATTTGCAGTGCTCTATTCATTGCAAACGTTCTTTTCTGCCGTAAGTGTATAATGAATTTATTTGTATAATTATCGAAAAGATCTTTCATTTCTTTTCTTATAAAATAATGATTCTTTTACATCATTATTCTCTTCTCTCTAATCTCATGTAAACATTTCTGAATAATATAATCATTAAGTAACAGTTATTGTTAATTTTAAAAAACATAACCAAATACAATGTAACAACTCAAATGTCCTGATAATTATTACATAATTGACTATTAAGATGCAAGAGGGTTATGAATGCAGTTACAATGGTTTTTAAAAAATACTAAAAATGCGCTCTTAAATATTTATAATATAATACTATAATACAAAACATTAGCATTCAATTGATTCAGATTTAGAATGTGAATATCAACAAAAGTTTCAAAACACTAAACTTCAAAACAGTTTTTTATCATTTGAATGCACACATCATTCATACCCCTGTTGCTTCTTAATGATCAATTGTACTACAATTGGGTCATTATAATGATGTTACAGCATCATTAACTCATCTTTTGGTTATATTGAGTTTGTAAATTTCATTTTTCACTTCACAATCTCCAAATCACGAATCTAAATTCCCATTTCCACGATCGAACAGATACTGAAATGTAAATTAATTGTTTAGGGCGTTCAAATTACGAGTTTGGTACTTCTATTGGAACTTTTCCCAACACCATATCAACTCCGTGCCTTACTCTATGCCAACTCTTTTGCCATCGCTGCCACTATATTCTTACCCATTTTAATGTGGGCGATAAGAAACTGGAGGTACGTTCAATTGGCCATTTCGGCCCCCGGAATTGTATTCTTCGCCCACATATGGTTACTTCCACAATCGCCGTTATGGTTGGTTGTGGAGGGGAAACTAAATCCGGCAGAGAATTTAATTGAGCGTCTCGCGCATCAGAATGGCAAAACGGTACCTCCGAGCTTCAGACTGCACCTTCAAAATTTATATAACTCTGTTAAAAACTCTAATGTATCTCAAGCATTAAGTCACCGGATTCTCCCCAAATTCTCATCACCATGTCTCCGGTGGTATATGTTAGTACATTTCTATTTATTTTTTGTCGTCGCATTAATATCGAACGTTACCGAATCTCAAACATTACAA
>LBFL01002405.1:0-18491 GCA_000988845.1 Hypochthonius rufulus
ACCATAAGTGGAGGCTTAAAACCGATCGGTTTAATCTCAGTGCGCGCGACAAAACCTGAATTATCAACAGCAAATGGTATCGTATAATTAATCGGCAGCAGACCATTGGCGCCTTTCGTTGCAACAATTGGTCCCAATGGGCAATTAATAAAATGCGGCGGTTCCGTATCAACACAAATTGGATATCCGTGATCATAGCCCAAAACAATGTCTTCTTTAGTGTCTTCACATCCCATTAACTCGAACTTAAGACACGGGTTCTTATTATAAGAAACAATTCCCAAAATGACATAACGTGCGACAACACTGACAGGCAAGGGTATGACGGTCAATTCCCCGTAATTTCCGGGTTCGCGCGCCGTGAGATTAAAATTAGGAAAATAAACAACAAAATTCTCCGCATCACGGACTTTGTAAAAGAATCGCAATTCTGTGGGACGACCGATCACATCATTCGTAACGACTCCCTTTACGAGAATTGATTTGATCCGAAACACTTTTCCTAAGTCTACGGTCACGTATGTGAATGGTTCGTGCTGACCGCACCATCCTGTAGCTGAGTTTAGCCGAACCTATTGTTGTGTTAATAGAAATTACATAAGTTTTTCTTCATAACGGGTCAACGATTGTGGCAAACAATAGTATACAAATATTATGCAACGTTAAGCTTCAGTGAAAGTGATAGTATTATAACATCACTATTGTTTAGAAACAATTGGTTTTGTTCCGTTCACGTTTGTGAATCATAAACAAATGTATCGTTTAATAAATATGTAAATGCAGGTATATCATTGTTAAGCATAACATTTGCATAAAATTATTAAAATTCATTAAAATTACATTATAATTATCAGAATTATTAATGAATTTAATGATGTATATAATTAAAGGGTATGATTAAAGGTCACTAAACTAAAACATTTGAAGGCCTATAAAATTCATTATCATAGGGCTTTAGATTTTAATACAGTTAATGCTGCAGTGTATAAATATTGCGTAATGCGATGTTTATACGCTCAACTCTATTGAAAAGCGTAATGTTAGTTTAGGTCATGTTTTTAATTGTGAATATATCATCACAAATCCGGGTTATGTTTAGATTAATAATTATAAATATGATAATAATCCATTAATCCATTAATCCATACCTTATTAGCCTCATAATTACTCCTTTGAGATGTCGCATTAATGGCATTGTCGGGGATAATACCGGATGCTAATCCTAACGATTTAATCACTTTACAATCGGCACTCTTAACACACGTGATGGGGTCACTTGAGTATGGCACAAATCCCGGTTTATTACATGTGAACGATACTTGAGATCCCTGTTCATAGCTAATGGCGTTCTGTTGTCCATCGGGGGGATGTCCCGGGTCTGAACATACGGGTCCCTCACACCGGAGATCACCGAAATCCCAAATCCCATCGGAACGGCATCGTATGACATTATCATTCCTTTCGGTTTTCCCCGCTAAAGTAAACGTTTCTTCGCACCCGAAGAAGAAACTCGCGCGATATCGTGTGTCCACGTAAAACCCGTATGTTGCACCATTCGTTTCCATGGGAACACCGCAGTTGATTCGCGGACAAGCGGGTGATGCTCCCGATAACCAAAAATCAGTGCGACCATCTTTAGGATCGTACATGCATTGACGAAAGTCGGCTGATGCCGTACCTCTTAACGGTCGACCGTCCTCATTACAGGTAATTGATGTGTTACTTAAGTATGGTACTAAATTAGTTTCGCCCTCATTATAGCGCAACGAAAGTCCCTGTGCAGTGTCATCGGAAAGTGCAGCACAATGAGCGTAATTACATTCGGGTACCGTACCATTCCATTGGCCATTGGATGTGCATAACAGTGTTCGACTCCCGGACATTACATAACCGAAATCGCACTGAAAGTTAATTAAATCCCCGAAATGGTACTGTTCACGTGTGGATAATAATTGCCCATTTTCTGGTGGTTTCACATTCGCGCATTGTTTTGGTACACACGTTTTGTTGATACGGAAAACGTCACCGTCTTTAAGACCCGTTTCTGATGGTGGAATGTTATATCCGGCAGTTTCATTAGCAGTGTAAAGCTCATATCCGATATTACAGAGACAATTGAATCCTCCGGGAGAATTGACACACCTCTGGTCACATCCGCCATTTTTCTCGATACACTCATTGATATCGGTACAGTCCTGACGCGAGCATCCCATGAATTCGAATCTCATGCACGGTGCGACCACATATTCCATTATAAGGAGACGCACATACAGCGCTTCGAGTGGAATCGGTAAATTGACAATGGACAGACCCGAACCTCCATTAGGTGCTAATCGAAACTGCACGGGACGACCCGAAAGGTCCGCGTAATCACGGAATAAATCAGTCAATTCATTGGCATGCTGAAGACGGACTGTGATTGGATATGCCTGAGTTCCGTCGGTGCGCATCACCGGTTGAATCCGAAATCCTCTAATTACTGTCGGTGATTTCAGGTCAATCTGAACCCAATTTTCTCCGACGCGCGGGACATTCCCGCACCATCCTCGTGATGAGTCTAATCGCACTGCTGTTTTCTTATAACCGCTTTCAGTACCGGAAACTTTAATAGAATTATCGGGGATAATTCCGGAACTTAATCCCAAATCCCCCACGGGTCTGCAGTCCAAATTCGGCTCAAACCCCTCTTTGCATTTACAAAAGAATCCTCCCGCAGTATTAGCGCATTGAGTCGATGCCAAATCACACGACGATGATGACGTACATTCATCGACATCTCTACAGATCGGCAAATTTTCGAATGTCTGATTCGGGCCGCATTTAATCATTTGCGGTCCTTCGAGTTTATACCCGCGATTGCACTGAACACGTGCGTCATCACCAAAGAGATACTTCTTTTGAGTGTCAATAATAAATCCGTTTTCAATTGTTGGTATTATTGGGCACGGCGCACGTTCGCATGTCGGGGGCAGTGCTGACCATTGACCAATTGAGGTGCACGCAATAACGGGAATTCCATGCCTGTGATATCCCGATTCACATTCGAATCTAATAATAGTTCCATAACTTCTGCTGACGCCGCCGGTCATTATCTGTTGAATAGCATTTGGAGTTTCGGGTAACGGCGGACACGACGATGCTAAACAAAGGGGTAACTTTTCCCATTTCCCGTCCTCACCGCAGCGTATGGTCTCAGTCGGGAGTCCCGAGGGAAACGCAAAACCGGCATAACATTGGTACGTCGCCATTCCTCGATACGTGACGTTTGTGGATGCCACAGCAAAGCCATTGTCGATCTGAGGCACCGGACCACAGTACCGCTCCTGACAGTCGGGTATGTTCGAGACTGACCATTTCCCTCCCTGAGTACATTCGGACATTAACTTTACCACACCATTGCTAAACTCCTGTCCATTTGGACATTGGAATGTCACTTTAGCTCCGAACATAGAGTCACGACTCGAAGAAATTGCATCCCTTCCGACCCTCAGCGGGGGGCAATCGGCACTGAATCGGGCGGACCATCCTTTGGCAGCATTAAGGGCGTTACTCTTGAATAATAATAACATTTTGCCTGAGGACGCAGTTAATGTTAGTGCAATCGGCTTTGTTTTGGTGCCGAATCCTTTATTAGGATGCAATGGAATAGCACCATTAGTATCATGACCGTCAAATATTTGGAGAGTATCGTCATTCGCAACCTCAAATTCGTTAAACTTAATTGATAGTGAACCCCCTCCGGGACGTGACAGTCTATACACGCAATTTTGGTTTGAGGGGTAATTAGAGATACCAAACGCTGGTGACGTCACATTACCACCCAAAGAGACATACTCTATTTCACATCCCGCGCGGAATCGGATGGCGAAACCTTTGCGTGAATCACCGAAACTCGTGTGGAGATACACGTAAATGCGATTTCCCGTCGATACGATATATCGCGGATTATCGGTTAATGCACCCGTGAGTTTCGCCAGTTTCGGGTATGACGATCCGGGACCGTCCCGAATGTAAATATAATCCTTTTCCGGTTCCAAATCAAATTCCACAACTTCAAGTGTAACGGTCTTTCCCTGAGGTGCGGTGATGATATAGACACACTCGAGACCACCGGGATAAGGTTCGGGGTAAAATGGCGATGTTATCACCTGTGCCGATGTCTGTGCAAAGAGTTCGCCTCCACATTTGATAGGCTCAGTCTTCCATGACGCGCGAAATCCTCTCTTTTCTACGGAACCATCGGATCGAAATTTGACAATCATGAGATTGGAACCCGTGGTGAACATACGGGACGTGAGGTTCTGATGTCCCGACAGTGTGGTCAGTGTCACTGATGACTCTTCCGTTCGGCCTCCCGCTAAGATATGCACCGAATCAAAGTTAGATTCAGTGTCGAATTCGCTGAACTGAAGCACCACACCGGACCCGATCGGACCCTCTAATGTCCATTTACAATCACTATTTGAGTCGTATCGATTCGGGTAATTCGGTGATTGAACTTTATCCCCGGAACTTTGTAAATAAAAATGACATTTCCGCGGACAGTCCATTTCATCAGAATTATCACCACAATCATCTTGACCATCGCAACGCCACGCATTATTGACACAACGACCATTGCTGCAGTGATGGGAACCTAATGATTAGAGAGTAATAAAAATAAGAAAACGGACTTTAAGATAATGATAATTATGGATGATGAATCAGGATCTGATTCAACCATAGATTGCACCGCCTCTATAAAAGGGGAAGTGAATGTGAATGCACGCAAATAACTTAAATGCGATCGATTTTTAATGCAAATAATCATTTAAAGATACTGAACCCGTATAAAGAGAAGCATTTTATAGTGAAAGATTTCTCATATCAACAATTATCAAATAATGGCCGATCGCATAACATGAAATAACACTCACCCGCAGGACACGTTTGCTTTTGACAGACAAATGGCAATAGATCTTCGCACGGAGCCAATTGCCATATTTGTTTAGGTGTTCCGACATCCCCGAGAGTCCCTCTAACGCATTGTCCATTCCTAACATTGGGTTCATCGACAGCCCAAAACCCAATATATTTACTCACGAATGTTCCGCTCGCAGATTCGAGTGTATTCGTAGATAAATTGTCGATCGATTGGAACCCAATCCAATAGGAACGTCTATGAGAGTCTTTGAGCATTTCATCGGCCATGAAACTTGTGAAGTTATTTTGCGTATAATCGGATATAAGCGCCAATTCACTGCCATACCTAATAGAATATCACAATTATAATTAATTATATTTATTTAAGCGTCATAATTATGGAGGATATTAAATTATAATTATATTTGTCATGGTTTTTCAAAGGGTTAATTATCGGGATTAAGTAAATTAACTTTTTTATCAGTCATCAGAGATTACGGATCATCAGTAAATATGAGTTCCTATTTATTGGACACATTTTTCTTCAGGTTATGTAATGAGTTACAACAATAGTAATGCGGAAATGTGATAAAAACTTTATGACTATCGATGAAATTGCAGAGTACATAAAGAGTTTGTATAGGGATATGTGTAGTGTCGTGACACATTAAATAAAACCATCATCAGTATATTGACATAAATTCCCAATAAACTGATAAAATATATTAATATAGCAATTTGATTATTTAAATTTATTTTCTATATTTAAATTAAATTTATTTATAGATAATCATTTATTTAATCTCAATATTCATTTTCGTTTCGTTTTTTATTTTTTGTCTCACTTTTTATAACTATTGTAATGTTTTTCACTCAATGATTTAATCATGATTTAGACTAAAATCTAATCATATATGTCAATGACAATCAATGATAAAACATAAAAAGTTACTTAAAATCATTGAGTCGAATCATTTTAATCGATTTCATTTACTATTAACAAACATTTTACGGAATAAAAAAAATTCTCAATTATCTTTTAGAAAATGTTAACCCTTCACTTTCGATAATCGAGATAATAACAGCAATTATTTCACTTTTTATTACAATTCACTTTTACCAAATCAACAGATATTGTCTCGAAACATGTATAAACTAATGGTATAATTTACTAATTGTATTAGTAAATGACCGTAAATAAATCATGTAATTGAATCCATTGCCTTTGATTCGGATATTTACAATTTACGAATCGTGCATCTGTAATATCACGTGAAGTTCAAAGCGTGATGCACCAAAAGTTAACGATTGTTAATCTAAACAATTTAATAGTAAACCGTGAATCGGCATTATATTGTGACAAAATTGTGAGCATTTGGGACATATTTTGTTTATTTATTGTTATTTATTTATTATTTATTCAAGAAATAGATTTGTTTCAACTTTAACCTAAAAATTTGACACATAAAATGCCGATGCTCCTCACTCAAGAGACATATCATTTAAACCGTTTAAAGTGAAAAATTATTTGTGTGCTCATTATTCAAAGATATATATGCCCATAAAAATTAATGGTATGATATGATATGCGCCATATTTTGTATCGATTAATTATGCCAAATAATGTAATACATCAATAAACTGAGATAATGTGTTACTTGAAGAACGTGAGTTATTTACGTTATTCAATAATAATATAGAAATTTTTGAATCATTAAATTAAAGCGGTGGTGTTTTGTATTACAATATTATCTTACAAAATAAGTAACAATATTAATCAACGGCGATGTAAATAAATCATAATGCATATAAAATTACAATGTACGAACTAAAATACATGTATGCACAGTGAATACGGGAGTAGTGATACCATTTATTCGGGTGACGATTATTGTGGTAATGGGGGATGTTAAAGGGAAGTAAAGAATCCAAAAGAGTTTTCGGTACGCCCATTAACAGTAAAGATAAACTTTTCGGGTTCATCAGTGAGGAGAATAATAAAAAATTATATACGAACACATACAACAAAAACAATGTTAGTGTGTGAATTTACATTTCCTTTATATACAATACCGTAACATTACATAACAGAGATTTTCTCCTATTTTCAGGTTCTTTAGTACATGATTGACCCGATCCTTAACATCTTACAAAAATATACGCATATAAATATATATATTTATACATCTATTTACTGTCTGAAGTCAAAAAAGGGGGTAACGATATTCGCATTCTCATGATGATCGAAAAATACACTCATGTGACTCGAACTTTTTTCAATGTTATTCAATGGCAATGCGATGGCGGTGATAATGATGATGCAGAAAATATCGAAAGACGATATTTTTTAAAGAAATACTTTTAAAAGAAATCCGTCTCAAGGAATTGTCGAACCTGAATAAGTGGAGGCAATAGAAGAAGTCGATACGTGTAAAGCGTGGCACTGCATTGCAATGCATGACATAAGACAGGATAAAAAAGATACCTCAAAACTCGTCTTTGGATTGCCTTAAGGATGCGATCGGCAAACTGAGGATAGAGAAGTAAAAAATTATATGGGAAATGTAAATGTCAGACATGAGGAAAGGGCATTCTATGTATTGATAAAGAAGTTATACTGTGATGATGCCAATTCTCACAGAGCCTGATTTCGGAACGGGAATTCGAGTTGTGTCATGTTTAAATTGACATTCGCATTCAGCGCATTCATAGGCCTATCAAACCCTAAATGAATTGATAATGTCTTAAGTATTAGATTAACGGTGATGCACACTACTGAATTGACCTTATGTATCATTCAATTAGGAATGGGCACGGTACATGTGTGTTGATCAATCGCCAGAAACAATCATCGATTATTGAGTTAAAAAGGGTGTGATTATCAAATGGAGAATGACACTGTCGGCGATTCCCATTCCATTCCCATTCAATTTAATGGGAGTTTCTTTTCGAGTCGATCGTAAACCCCAATTGCCCATTTGGCACTTGAGTCTTATACATATGTACACTAAAATCAAAATATTCATGTATTTTGCCATACCTAAAATTAACTGCCATTTCAATGCGATTGCGAATCAAGTTTTTTAAGGGAGTATATGTATTTGGGCATTGATTAAAGAATTTTCAGCTCCGCTTTGAGACGCTAATGAAAGCACTTTCCAAGAATTGCCTTCTTTTTGCTGTCAGTCAATTACCATTACAATTACCATTAAGTGGCATGTAAACTTCCAGATTCTCGCATGGGTTAAGAAAGAGAGAGACTCTCATGTGGATAATAAATGGTAAAGTTAATTCACTTCAATGGGGAGAGTATTAATTCTTCATATTTATATCTGACGCTTTAGGGAAGCAAAAAACAAACGTTTCACAAACCAAAAAACCAAACATTTTTACTCATCACATTCCAATGGCAGTACCATTTTAATGATGTTTCTTTTTTAATGTATTTTCTTAATTTATAATTTATAAATGTACGTATTACTTAAACACTTGTATGTGAGTATGGTATATACATGTATATATTACTTGGAAAAGGAACTCGCCTCAAGTAGAGTCTGCAGCAATGGCATTAAAAACAAGTCCTATGGGTATAGATTAGCATGGGTATGTGCATAGAAACGTGACTGTGTGTACCGTGTGTACCTCGGAAAACGTAAAATATATAAAAATGTGAATCAACTCTCAACCTCAATATTCTACGAGTCAAGAACCAAGAAACTGGCTTTTGTGTTGTCATTGGGCTCATCTCATTTTAAAGTGATCGCCTATGAGAGAGGAGAGCGGAAACATAAGGACATGCAACACTTAATATTTGAATTATTATCGTTCAGGCAAATGAATATATACCTGAATATACCTGAAGGTACCTGAGAGCGGAGGCAAAATGCTAAAAGTCAAAACCTTACTCAATGTGACTATTCGCATGATAATAAATGCTTTAAGAGGTAATGATAGATGATTGCGATTGCAGTTCACTCAATCATATAACACCACACATACTATGATCGTACAATGAAATCTGAAAAAATTCTCAATAACATTTTTGGCGAAATTCAATGCCAAATCATTGAGTCTGTGCCAATATAATAGCCGATTGTGTTTTTCAATATTTTTATTATTATTTCTTTCCCAAAATGGGGGAAACGTATGAGAAATGAGAGGGGTGAGGTAATGATAAAGCGAAATACCATTAAAATCGGCAAAATGTTCTTCCGCATAATTGCAAATGCAAAATGCTAATCAAATGCATCGCACAGAAACATATTGATAATTATTAATAATTAATACTTCCCAATGCCATACATTGCCAATTCATGCCATTCACTGGCGTGTTATGCCATGCTATGGTCAACCGACTTTTAACGCCCTTTTTCTTTATTAATTCAATTCAATTCAAATCGCCATTTAATAATGATTATTTTGTCATTCACTTTCAGTCATACCCTTTACAAAATGTTATTAATTTATCATTCATGGGCTGTGGTGAGGGCTGAGGGCACATTTATCATTGTTATTTGCAATAACCCATTACTTTTAATATTCACCCAATTTCTTTAATGTCCTTAAAAGTCGCTCATTGTTTTTTATTGTTTTACATTGTTGCACACTCTGCCAGAGTTTACTATAGAATAATAAATGCACAATCGGCTAATATAATGACCAAATCTTTCAATTACGCCTCCTGATGTTTGAGGGACTATTAAATATGAAATAACAATTATTTGGCCCCTTTTGATGCAAAACGATTACAAATATCTCAGTTATGTTATTATTACATAAATACATTTCATGTAATGCCTTTATCTGTATTAAAAGCTGTGTTTTTAACCGAACCTAAACTATTGAATCTGAAGAATAATAATTATATAAAAATATGAATGTTTAAAAAAAGAAATTTCGTGGACCCATTAATGGTCGTTAAGAAAAGAGTAATGCCATTAATGCCATTACTTTGAATTGTGTTTAATTTCTCTCATGATCCATACCATACCGTAACATACCATAACTATATTCATTTAAAGGGGGTGCAGTTTAACGTAAAATATTTTGCATACGATTATTATTCACAACTCATTCACTAAGAAATTCCGATGCATTGGAGAATGTACAGACGTTTCAATATTACCATGTTTGACTATAGAGATAATCAATCTTATCCTTATCAATTCTATTATTTTTTTTAATATTTTCCTTAAATTAAGCAAACATGGTAATGTTGAAATGCCTGTAGAGTAAAGGGATATAAAATAATTTTTCATTTTAAATACAGAAAAAAGAATATAAAAATTGTTTCTAAACACTCAATATGCATACACTTATATGTATATTCGCATTGAGGTATTCGTAATATATATTCTAGTATATGTCCGCCCAATATCATGCTATAAATTTTATCGCTATGACCCAATTACATGTTTTTAAATCTCTTGTTATTGTATATGTGCGTACGAATCGTTTTCACAAAATTCTCTTAAAACTTTTTTTCTACAACACACTGTATAATTCAAAACTTTAAAAACGTTAGGAAAAGTCTTTAGAACTTTAGAACTTTAGTGTCACTCTGCGCCAAAACCTCTTCTCCCATTTCCCCGTACAGAAAGAGGTAATAATGGTCCAAATTTTTGTATTATATATTATATAAGTGCAACAAACTAAACAGTGTAAATGGGGATGGCACAATAAGAATAAGAAACTAATTTAATATTACATGTTTGTGACCCAAATTCACATATTTTTAAAACCGCATGATTCATATTGCGATTATTCATTTCATGTGAGTCCATTCCCCAATTGTCCATTTAAACATAATAATTAAACCCGTCTCTATGAGTCTCAATGTGTTTTCATAAGATACTAATGCAATTAAATTACGTGTCTTTGTATTGTAAATTGTGAAAACGTTCGTGAAATTAAATATCTCTTTAATTTCAAGAGAAACTAAAACGTATGACTTTGATAATGACATTTTTCACGGTGTTTTACGTGTTTTTTACGGGTGGAGACATAAAAGTGATCCCTATGATCTCAAAAATTGTATAAATAGTTTGGGAATCTGAATGCTTTTATATTATTTCCATCACAATTCTCACGTGAAAATGCTAGTAATGCAATTATCGCATGTTTAGAGCATTCTCAAATTAATTTTTTTTCACCGAATAAATTTTAATTATTGACATTATTTGTCATGAGTCCGAATATTTTGTTAGTAGTTTATGGGTCATGTTCAATTGGAAATGTCAAATGCGAATCAATGATATAATCGTTGATGCGAAATGAAATGATTTATACAATTAAAAAAATAGGTTTTTGATTTAAGATTTATCGTCTCTTAATATTAATTAATTTTTTCAGAAAATTTTAACTGCGATTTCATCATAAAACACTAATCTTTAAATTCAGGTTAAAAAATTAAGCTAAAAACTCGCATATACATACATATATACATATAAACATATACATATTAACTAAAAGTTGGGATCCCAATTCTGTCATAAAAATACTAAACATAAATAATAAACATTTAACTCATATGTTATTAAAAAATTACAATATTTAACTCTTAAACACTTGTGCATTATTTTAACATTAAATATTAATTTTTCACTCATTACCGATGTTCTCAATATTATTGTTTCGCAAACGGATTTCTAAAGCATCATTAGCAATTACTTGTAATTAGGTTCATGTGAGTTCCTGAATCGGATAGTATTTGCGCGACGATGATATGTGCAATAAATTCAATTCAAAAATTATCATAATCTACAAATTGTGTATTCTCTAAAAACTTTAATTATTAACTATAAACTTCATGTATATTTAGTATTCTCATCTCATAATTCACTGCATAAAAAGGCAATTACTATTGAATAATTAACTCGAAACATATTGTTATTGAACAATAATTGTAAACACATATAAGTACATATACATATATACACACATATATACATATATAAGTTAATCATATATATCAAAATTAATAATCCAATTATAATTAATGAAATATGATATAAACGCAATAATGCCATTCACACATTCCACATTCACACATACCTTCGGCATATGTCAGCGGCTCTTTTCCACGAATGTTTGATATTGAAAAACCGATAGCATTGAATCCCCTCTCTCCTCCATCCTATCATAACAATGAAATTCCAATATATTATTATTTCATTATCATATAATTGTATAATTAAATAATTAAAAAGTTATAAATAAATATATGTGAAAATCCCTATTTATGATACTCACCTTCAGGACATTGGAGTAAATTATCGGTTTGTTGCGTCTAAAATAAAGAAAAAATACAAATATTTTAATGATAAGTTTCAGCATTTAATGTTTCAATATTTGACATGTCACGCCTCTATTTTGGCAATATCCTGAATATATATATATTTGTAGGATGTTATTTATATTATTTTTATGTGAGTATTTTTTTTCATTTGAATATATTTAATAAAATTATTCGGAAGTTTCTATAAATTATTTTTTTATTACATTATTAAACCTCTTCAATCACGTCTATGATATTAGCCCAAAATGTGTTCACTTTAATGGATATTTAAATCCTTATATTAGAGGTCACCATATTTTTTAATAGTTTATTCGTAACTTCAAACCATTTGCAAAGAGAAAAAATTACGATGTATTTGATTCTGATTGTTCATGTAATTGAAGAAAAATTTGTTCAGTTTAAGCGGCGATTAAAGAGTTAATATCAAAGTATTATGCATTCTAAGGTCAGAGATTAGATGTAAACTTTGAGAAAATAGTTTATGGGATTTTAATACGTTTTGTACTAAATTTTTGTCTCAAAATGCTATTTAAAATTTAAAGTTAAAACTTATAGATTATTATTTTATGAAAAAATTAAATATTTTTTAACATTTTACAAAATTTAAAAACGTACGTATGATTATCGATAAAAGTTATTTTGTTTATCATAGTAATTAATGTTCATCTGTCTTTTCTCAGTGTTTCGTGAGTTAAATCCGTTAATTATTTATTTTTCAATCGGCATTTTTGATAATTGTATTAATTGTATTAATTAATTATTTTCATTTAATTGCATTAATAAAGGACAATAAAAAGAGTTAACCTAAAACCACACTCAACAAATAAATGAAAAGTATTATTATTCAATACTCTAAATCGTTCTTTAAATATACTCTTTTATATAATTATGAACTCTATTGAAGATGTTTATCACAATTTTATAAATTATTTAAAATAAATTTTCATTTTATTTAAATTTAAATTTCAATTATAGCATTAGAATCTAATTTTTAAATTATACCGGTCTTTTCTGAACTAAATTCATGGGATTCAATTTTCAAAAAAATCGGGTTTTTTAGAGCATTTATAAAAATTAATAACATTCGCATTCATAAATGGCCTAAAATTAAAGTAAAAATCTGATGGAATTTCTAATTTTTATAATTTCTCACGCCTTTAGAATTTTAATATATTTTACATTCATATTCAAAATGCATTGAAACAAATATAATTCGCCATTTTAGAGTACATTATACAGTAATTAGTAAGTAATTAGGGGCAAAACCATTTTTTTCAGTAAATTATATAAATGAAAATATATAACCCCATAATTCTAAATTAAATTGAAAAGATTAATCTGTAATGTGTTAACTTTACTAATACTTCGGTAATTATATGATTTTCAATATAAACAAAAGAAATACTCTGTTTACAAACACTTCACCCGACCGAAACACACTTATAAAACACAAGTAAATTTCAAGTAAAATCCAACGCATGTCAATATAATCCGAAACGTCAATATATTCACATATATATTCACAGGCATCAAACATTGAACCTTAAAGTTTTCTACGACACGATCATTGACTACGATCATTTTCAGCTGTTTTTATTGAAAATTTTAAATTATATGCCTTTAAAAAGCGAACTGAGAACACTTTTTTAACACATGTATTTTACATTTACCCACAAATATATAAATTTTCTGGAATAATCAAGAACACATCAAAGTACTCACCCGTGTGTTAACGACACACAAAATTAACATTAAAAATCCTAATAATATAATACGAAATTGTGTTGTACCACCGGTGAGGCGCTTCAATGGCGCTGATATCGGAGATGATCGGCGAAGAGATGATTGGAATAACATTGATGATAATGATGGTGACACTCTCAACACTCTTAAATCCGTCATTATTTATGATTAGTTTATTGTAATTGACAAACAAATGAGTAGAAAGAGATGATGATTTTAGGCGAATTCACGATAATTCATTATTTTCTGCCATTCATTTGTAGGCACAGAAATACAACTTTAAAGGCACACACACCATACACATCATACCATTACTTAGGAACAGACTCTTTCACACGCGAATACCTGTATTTGAATGGAACAGAGTTCCTCGACACAGACACAGGCATAAAACATTTTGACTAAGGCTATGGTAGGATCAGGCAAAAGCCCGCAGTGGGGAATGCTGCTATAGAATAGTGGTTTAAAGTGGAGGGGTGAGTATTGGGAATGGGGGAAAATAGAAAAACCTGTCTTTACCTGTGGTATCTTTGGCTTTTAAAGTGATTTTTAAGAAATTCCGGTCCTTTCTCAACCACAGGCGGAGCCTATCGCATGGAATCCCCCTCAGGCTATTGTCTTACAGGGTTCAAGAGTTTGAAACTATCAAAAGGTACGTACGAATGTACGTCTTCGGCAAATGCATCGCAATGCACCGGTGGTTTCGCATGGATATTGATTAATTAGCAATTATCATACGCTTTTTCTTTTCGTTTAGTGTTAGAAACATACAGAAATATACAAAATGTGCTTTTCTCTTCATTTAAATTAATTTCTTTTTTACTTATAACGGTGGTTATTAATGATCGTATCCCAAAAACTTAATTATAATAACAATAATTAAACAGTTTAATATAAGATTAATATTATTTTCAGATATTATCAGATATCCTTATATTTGACGCTTCCATTTTAAGCATCATTTTAGAAATATTTAAATTATTTCAGTTATTTTAACATTTTCGATGGGAGTTTCCGTACACGTAAAGAACAGTCAATGATTATGTCACATTTTAAATGAATGATGTAATTGTAGAGAATGATTTTTTCAGATATAATAACTGATGATTTCACATGTTATTGTGAAACATAAAAGTGATTCATTATCCGACCGGAAAATAAATGAGGAAAATCTATGCACAGATTCTGTTATTCAATAGTATTATGGTGCAAATGTTTTACATAACTCTGTATTCAATTTTTGTAATTAAAAAATACAAAAATCATTGTTTTACATAATTATGAGTCATTCGTTTAGTATCAAATTCCTTAAATGTTTTTTAAATTACATTATTTAAATGTTACCATAGGAACCATAATTTATCACATACGGTTTGGAATATTCACATGAAACTTTATACGAAATATCATGTTTTAGCATTCACAAAACATAATTTTAGTAAATTTAAAGACAAAATATGTTTTTTACAGACGATTTATAATTGTTTATGTTTTATTTAATTTTATATATAAAATTTCAAAATAATTTAATCGTTATAAATAATGATCCAAAAAGTAAATGTGACATTAATTATGATAAATATTCTAATATATTACAATTATCTCATTAATTAATTAAATAACATTAAATTTATATAAATTCTCATATAATTTGTGTCAAAATGGATAAACGCAAATTAAATAATTAATTTCTAAAATTAGATACATATAAACCCCTCTAACGTGAATAACGTCTCTAACGTAACGGGATTTTACTATTCCCGAAGGGGGGTAAAATCAAATATTTGTCACTTTCTAGGGGTGGGGGGCCCCCCGGTCAACTTTCTGCATTTTCTTTAACAATATTTTCATTTTCCCGATTTTCGAAAAATATTTACCCCCACTCTAGCCTTCCCACTCTAGCCTTCCCACTCTAGCCTTCCCACTTTAGCTTTCCCGCCCGAACCCCCAACATCTTGACCGGTCTAATATTTTAATAGAAATATTAATTCAATAAATATTCTAATGAAAAATTAAAAAACATTTTATTAAATTAAAGATTCATTATTAATTTTAAAATTAAAATAATAATGACTGAAATTTTAATTTTTTATAAATATTGTAATATTTGTATGTAATTATTGTGTTGCGGAACACCGCTGCGGTTTGAGATGCCATATAATTCATCATACATTTTTAATGTAAATTTCAATATATTATTTATTGAAACTTTTATACTCTATTATCTTAATTTTGTACAGTGCTATCGCAAACAGTGATTCAGTACACCCTGTAAATTTGTAAACATCCATTTATTTATGATAATTTATCTTTAACATGACCTGAACATACGTATAGTGACATCTCTTATCTTCAAATAACAATTAAATGGAAATGCATTCGCAACTTATATGTTAACATTTGTATACACCGGTGCAAAGCATTGGGTTTTTCACGTGTAATTATTGTTTTAAACTTAAACATTAACATTATCTTTGTTTAAACTTTTAAAATATTTATTTTAAACTTTATTTATCCAAACGTATGACTATAATTTTCACAAAAACTTTTATAAAAATATTTTTCCATTTTTATATTCTAAAATATCAGTCTCAATACATACTGATCACTAATGTTTAAGAAAAGCAAAATCATCTCAAAAAAATTGTTACTATAGTAACCGTCTCAAATGGAAAATTTTTAACTCATTTATAACGCGGATTTTATTCTGCAGTGCATCATCATAACTCCTCAAAAAGCTCCGGATCAAAATTTCTCAGCGTTTCTCGGGAAACACTGTAACATGTATTTGAAACATGAAGCGAAAATTGAAATGTATAGAGTACCCTAAATTAAGTATCCCCATACTAACATTTCATGTAAATATGGGGATACTTTTAGGGCATCCCTGTATATGAAATGAGAAATGAATATTTTAAACATATTTTACATTAAATAATTTTTTATTCACATTTTTTTAAAACTCATGTGGGACAATACATAAATTAAGTAAAATTTTGATCCGGAGCTTTTTGGGAGTTATGATTGACACACTGTATTATTGTATTTGAAAGTGAAACGTCAGACATTTGATTGCGAATTATTTTATGCATAAAATGATGAGTCTTTACTGATGAATCATCTATGAAAATATTACATTTTAAGTGATAATATTAAAGAGATTTTTATAATTGCATTACAAAGGGTTTGAATCACCATTATATAAGTCTATTATAAACTTAATACGTGTAAAGGTATTAATTTTTACATTTTTCTCGTGTTTTTATCAATAATTATTAACGTTTTTATTGTATGACTCTCTTCAGGGACAAATAGAGACTCATTAAGTAATTGAACGGATTCAGTAATTTCCGAATTTATTGTCTCTTCACATTCACGTGTATTATTAAATTAAACTTTTAAAGTCACTGATTTAAACATGAATATCAATGGATTAAATACCGATTGTCTTTTAATGGTATTCTCAAATCTGTCGGTATTCGAAAAGATGTGATATTCAATCGTATGTAAACAATGGAATGGTCTTATGAAAGACTCACTGAATCAACAGAAATCGTTTGATTCCGGTCCAATCACAGGGAACATATCATGTCACGGACTGTCGCATCGTCTCATTCAACATGATTATGAAGAGAAAACTCTTCCGTAAATCACATTTTATAACATATTTTCGCATAAATGTTCAGAATGAGATGATTAATCACATCCTTAAGCGATGCCCGAACATTAAAGTATTGTATTTTTTCGGATGTCATTTAAATGAGGAGTCTGTTGATATTATCACTGAAAACTGCAGACGTATCGAATGTCGAGATATTAACTGTTATCAAATGGATTGTGACAGTGGATTTGAGAAAATCGCAAAGAAATTTACAAATTATTTACGATATTTTTCATTTCGGTTCAAATGTTTTATGTGAGCTCAAATTTCCCCGATCACCGCCTGAAAAGCTAGTTTCCCCCTGCAACCTGAAATTTCGGCCTGTGCAGCCTGAAATTTCAACCTGCGAAACCTGAAATTTCGGCCTGTGCAGCCTGAAATTTCAACCTGTGCAGCCTGAAATTTCGGCCTGTGGGTTTTTGTCAACAAAAATATTAACTGTGTACAGCTATTAGCAAAAAGGCATGTGACCGATGACTAAAATTAATATCTTTTCCCCCTATCGAATTATTATTTTATTAATTTATTGCTATGAATCTTGCCTTAAAATTTATTTTTTTTGGTCATGGGTCAGCATGTCTTTTTGCTAATATCTGTACGTTTCACATCGCAATGTCTAAATTTGGAAATGTTTCGATTATTTGTATATGACCATCCATTTTTGGATTCGATTGTCGAAAGCATCGACCGAATCAATCCGAATATGAAATACGTCGGTGTGAATCACATTGTCACAGATAATCCATCGAAAGTTTTCTTTACCATAAATAAATATCATTTACTCGAAGAGATATGCATTTATATTATTATCATTCGCGATAATAAAAATACTGATCTTTCAATTGACGATGCACTTTTATCAGTATTTAAAAATTGTCCATTATTAAA
>LBFL01002424.1:7046-34512 GCA_000988845.1 Hypochthonius rufulus
TTTTTAATTAATTATGAAATTTTTAAATTAATTCCGATATAAATCAAATAAACGCGTACCGATATTTCCATAACCCTCCCATAGACGAAGTTTTTTCATAGCAAATGATTTCGTCGAAACATCCCTCCTCTTTACATGATTTGATTGCCAAAATACCACTGACACCGCCACCAATAATTGCGACCCTTTTGCGTGATGCTCCATTGGAATTGAATGTCAAATTATCGTTATCATTATTATTTTCCGTTTCAGCACCGCTTTTCCCATCGTTTAAACACATTTTAATTTAATTTATTGATACTAATTTTTCACAGAAACAGAAACACGGTGTATTGACTACGGCTGAATACTTTTTAAATATTTAATTAAATGCTTCACTTCATCACTGTCTTTTAATCGAATCAGAAAAATATGATTAATAATGTTGTATTTAAATTGAAAAATTTCTTTTTATTACACTATTAGATGATGATAGTGATGACGATGAAAAAGACACGCAAAATTATTTACAGAGTGTCAGTTTCAAGGTGATTGACTGCCGATTCGGGACCCTTCAGACATCAGATCAAAAGGGTTATGAAAGGTTTTGAGAGTGAAATATATTTTAATAGGTAAAGAAACACCAGTAAAATGCTTTTATCGCACATTCATTATCGTAAAAACTAACGAAACTCGTTTTACGTAAAACGATTATTCAGGTCCTAAGTTCAATCATTAAATAACATTCACATTTATTTTTTAGTGTCCGTTTAAAGTATAAATAATATTGGTTTTGCAATAAATTTTCTCTCATTTTACATTGTATCGTCAATTTCCTCATTCGCGAATCTCTTATAAATTTGAATGACAATCAAGTAAATTATCATTTAAAAGATTATACAATTATAATTGCCGAATAATAAAAAGATGTTTATATTCAAATATTTTTCAGTTTAAACCGATTTACAATTTCTTAGATCATCGCTCATTTCAGTTAATTCATTTGCTCATCATAATCCGTTTAAATGATTCATTAAATTCAAAATAAAATAAATTATAATCGAATATTTTAAAATGAAAAATTACTTTTGAAATTAAATAAAAATTTCTTTTAAAATTCAATTTAATTCATAAGAACCGCGAAAATTCTTTGGAAAAATATTTCTTTTTTAAAAAGTGAAAGTTTTAATTAAATTCCAAAAAATCTATATTTATATTTATGTCTATATTTACATTTAAGTCTATAAATCATATCAAAAATTATAGCATCCCGTGGTTTGTGCAAATGACCAATTGTCCCAAAAAGAATTTGATATGTGAGGAGTGTTCACTATAAAGTTGAATTTATAAAAGTTTATCGGATAACCTATTATTATGATTTACCGCTTTTCTCATTGAACACTCCTTATTATGGGGACTCAAATAAGATGAATATACATGATTATGACTTATTTTAAGTGTATCTGAGGACATTTGATAATGTAATACCGATTGTCAAAATTTACATATATTATTTGTGATCATTTATTACTTTCACAATATAAATGGATAATTTTGAGAGCATATATTTGAATCACAAATTTTTTAATTAAATGCTATCGAAGTTAATACATTATTATTTATAAAAGATGATTATGCATTCGTTAAAAAAAGAATTAGAAAAATATTACCAGAATTTGATCATATGAGAGACATAATGAGGTTCTCCGTGTGATTATACAAAACAAATTTCCTCATGAAGTATCGTAAAAACATTATTTTTTATAGTATATTTTAGATATTTAAAGGTGAGGAAAAGAAATACTAATAATGATCACATTAAAATTTATATAAAATTCTGCAAACAAAAGAATAATATATTTTTAAGGGACAAAAATTTTAAATTTTAAATTTTTCACTACAATTGTTGAAGAGAAATTTAAGGAAAAGTGTAAAAAAAATTCAATTTCTAAAATATTAATACATATGTGAACGCGAGAAAAATAATGAAACTATAGACTTTAAATTAAATACAAAACGATATCGTACAGTATTAGACAATTTGGGGTCTGGGGTTTGGGGGTCAGGCATATTTTCCCCCAATTGTCTAAGAGCCCCCCTCTGGGGGTCAACTTTGTGCCAACTTTGGGTCAAATTTATATGCATCTTTCTTAAGAAATATTTTTAATTTTGCACTTTTCTAGGGGGGGTCTCATTTTTCAAATCTCTTGATCCCTACCCAACCCCCCTGCCGAATTCTGGTATCGTATCATATTTTTTCCATTCGGCATACATCTGTACGATTTCATAGTCTACTATAGACATAAAATAGAGATTCTCTGATGAATTTTATAAAAAATGTCGGTTTAAGGATTTTTATAGAAAAGGGTGTGACAATTTTAGAATAAAAATATGAAAAAAATGATCTTAAACAATGATATAAAAAAGAAATTATGTACTAAAACCAATTATTAGTAAGAAATGATGAATCATCCCTTTCGAAAGATTAATTATCGACAGACTATGATAGCGAAACTAACGATAGCGAAGCTAACAAATCATTAGGTGTGAAAAATATATATAAAAAACGATAATTATATACTAAAGTAGAGTTTCACAACTCTCAATATTATTCGTATCATTTGTATCATTCGTTTATTAAAATAAATTATTTTTTAATTAAAAGTTCATAACCCTGACGTGTTTTAAAATAAAATATAAATATACACCCGAATGGGGAAAAACAAATCACACTTAAGCTTATGTTAGTTCCGTTAAACAATTTTCATTTCTTTTCACATACTCTTTTTAATTTTTACATCCATACTATAAATGCAATATTTAATAAATATTTAATTTTATAGCATAATTTAAAAATTAAATAAAAATAAACATAAATTAAATCTGAATATGACCCGAAATGTCGAAACTTAAAGTTTTATTAATAATTTTTCATCATTTTATAACAAATATTAAATTATTTTTTCTGTATTTTTTCTTTATTTGTTAATGAATCATTAACATTGATAAAAGTTATTTTTTACACTCAATTCATACATTGTACATAGTGATTTGTGATGGTGACACATTACAATTAGTTCTGCACGATTAATAAATTTTTAAAAACAAATGACATATTTATTATGATCGATTAAAGAAAAAATCATTACATACATGTATGTAATAATTTCGTGTTAATTTAACCATAAAGTGATATGCTTTTATAAATAATAAGCATTTTTATTTTAATAATAAGAAAAATACATTTTTTATATGTAATTCAAAACATTTTTTCAAATAAACATGTAATAATTAACTTCAAAATTAATAATTTTCATATCAAATTCCTGAAATTCCAAAATTATTATAGAATTTAATACTTTTTATACTTTTTCTTTGGGAGTGTCACCGGTTTTAACACATCACTCGACTTAATGCCTCTTTTTTTCCCCAAACGCTTCTGTCCCAATGTTGTACGTGACTTTTCCTGTGAATCGGTAAAATCGAATTCAAATGATTCGACATTAGCTTTTTTAGGAGCGGATGTTTCATGTGCCGATGACATTTTCGGCATATCAAAGCTCAACTTTTGGGTCTTATCAGTGATACGTTCGATCTCAAAATGAAAGGAAAATTATCAATTAATGCAATTACATCATAACATAACTTTGATTATCACTGCGACCCTCTGATACATCATTAAGTTAAATCTTAAAAATTAATTAAATGACATATAAACTTATATTAAAGTAAAACATAATGATATGTTTTTTATGTAATAACTCAATACTAATGATAAATAATGATAAACATTCACGTAATGATAAATAAATAATTATTAAATTCAATAATTAAATCCGTTTTAAATGGAAATGTCTGTGATTAGTTTTTAGTTCTATTTTAGTTGTTTCATCGGTAAACATCTCTAACATCATAATTATTTAAAATGATTCAATTTCTAATGACATACATACTAAAATATATAAAAACCATTACCATTGTGTAATTATCACTGTAAGTTTTGTCATTTTGCGAATCGCCATTACTCTTAACACGACTATTCTCACAGTCCATGTCCATAGGTTCATCATCAAAATGACTATCAATTGATGGTGATCGGTTATGGTTAAGAAGAATAAAACCATCGCCGGCTCCACATTCAGCGACATTTTTAATTTGTGATTGTGTCTGATCTAAGCCCACATTCTCAAACGCCTCAGTTTTTGCTTTAATCTTAAGCGTGAGTCCGTGAAATTTGCTTTCGACAGAACCGACATTAATGTGTTGAGACTCTCCATTAATAAAGAATTTGTCACATTTGGCGGGGACAAAACCCGGCGGTTCATACTCAACGGGTGTATCATCGTAATAATACAATTTGATTGTGAGAAAACATTGCGATGGTAATGGTTTGAGACATCCGCAAATTGAGTAAATGCGTCGCGTCAATGCACGGGTTTCACTCTCTAAATTTATTACTTCAGAGTGTTGTTTGCTGATGATACTCTTATTTTTGCTATAAAATTATAAAGA
Source organism: Hypochthonius rufulus (assembly GCA_000988845.1). Taxonomy (NCBI): domain Eukaryota; kingdom Metazoa; phylum Arthropoda; class Arachnida; order Sarcoptiformes; family Hypochthoniidae; genus Hypochthonius; species Hypochthonius rufulus. The sequence continues at coordinate 11,538 of LBFL01002424.1, forward strand.
AAAAATTAAAATGAAGTAATTGAGAGTTTAACTCACAGTGAAACGTCCATTTGTACATTATCCCCGTCTTTGTATTGAAACTGAAAAATGTAAGCCTCAGAAAAGTGATCGGATTGATTTGGGTGTTCATAAAACCCCATCACCATTTGCTTTAAGTATCTCTTTTCAATGGCGTCGAAACATCCGTGAAGCATTTGCACGACACTCTTTGCACCGTCACACCCATTATTTGACAGTATTCGTAACTTTTGATCCCCCAATTTACGGTGACCGTAACTTTTCTCATCGAATATGTCACGCATATAAAGAATGTACGACACTGCCACTGCCGTCGTGCGTTTCAAATATGCCAATGATGACGCGTAATTTGTTGTTATACATTCCAATTTCTCCTTTAAATTTAAACAAATTATAAATGTTAATGTTAATTGAAATTTAATTAAAATCAATTTAATTGCATAAATTGTATTACGATATTCGCGTGTTTTGAAAGTGTTTTCGTCATTTTCGTTTAAAAAATGTTTCAATCGTTTAATTATAATTTATTTTATTTTAAATTTAATTATAATTTTATAATTATATGCGAATTTATACAAAATTATGAAATTCGAATATTTTCTAAACGCGGGTTTAAGTTTTTATCTCATGTAATGTAATGCCCAATCAAATCATAGAAAAGTTGCGAAATATTCACAAATTACGTTACATTTAACTTTATTATTTTAAGAAAAAACTTTTATTGATTTTAATTAAAATATAATTTTTATTATTAAATAAATTTAATGATTTAATAAAATTACGATTAAAAATCTTTAATATGTAAAAATAATCAAAAATTTTATTGATTATAATAAAAAATTATCATATAAGAAATAATGATTTTAGTGTTACATAAGACCTACAAAAATAGATCTATAAATACGGGTCAAAGATTAAAGGAAAAAATAATTATAAAAGAATGTGTTTTTTTATTATAACATATACACTCTAAAACAGCAATAGGGTTGTAGAAAATCATAGAATTGTTGAGTCAGACATGAAATATTTTTATCCGTAAATTTCATATTTAAAGTCTCAGTCTGACATTTGAATTATATATATATATGAGACACTTTAAGATAATAACTTAAGAACTTTCACTCATTATTAATGCTTATTTTAAGCTGTTAATGACCGAAAATCATAGTAATTTATCAATGGCTGAATGTGACAATTTTTTACAAAAATTCTTTGAATCTAAAAACCAAATTTTTCGTAAATATAATCCCAATTTACGTCTGTACCTTTGACAATTGCACAATTTTTACATTATTCCATGAAAAAACTTTACGAAAAACTTTTAGAAATTTCAACATATGATAAATGTTAATTATCATTATTTATAAATACATATTCATGAATAAAACAAAAGATGTCATATTTCAAATGCCCCCACAAAATTGAATGAATTCAAACAAAATATTTATACTCAAATGACTCACAAATTTTGAATGAATATGAAATTCTATCAGATATTTGCGAATTTCACTTCCAGTTTTTGTTCAATTAAAACAAATAAATATGTTTTTATAAATATTTTTTTATTGTATCATTGAATTTATGCGAACGAATACGTCAATAGGAAAGATATTTGCGAACATGACAATAAAACAGTTGAAAACATATAAAATTTTTAAATGACATTCGTGAATAGAGCCATTATTATTTGGTATTTATAGACCCGATAAAATGCAACAAAATGCAACAATGCTATAAGGAAAATACATGAAAATACATGAAAATACATGAAAACACGACAAATCCCCGGCAGTATGCAATTCTCATTCATGACCTTATCGTGAGAATGATCGGCACTCGAGGATTGCGATTTTATGAGTCATCACAGAGGTGCCCGTCTCTTACAAATATTTGAATTTAATTAATATCGGGAATGGTCAAATGGAATTGGAATTTGTTAAGTGACATGACCTAAAGAGGGGGACCAAAAACCGTTTCCGGAACGAAACAGAATTTGCTTTTGATTGGTCTTAAGAAAATATTTTGAGAGTCAATAGAAAGTTCACAGTATTAAGTAATTCTATTGAACAAACGCAAACACAGTGAATCCCCCGTACGTACCCAAACACTATGAATCCCCCGTACGAACACAAACAATATTTATAAACACATAAATGTCGATGGAAGAAAATTGCGATTTTTTCCTTTATGTGCCCCGTCTAATGACTGATCTCTCAATAAAGTATAATGAATAACAAAGGATGAAAGAAAAACGATAAATAATGACGATAAAATATAAATTAATAGGTTTGGCGATGCAATGTTAATGATGATCATCTTTATTTGAAAGTAATTTCATTAGCGGCGAATTAGCATATGAATCAGTAATTTAATAATAACAAAGCAATCAATGATCGAATTATAATTCCTTTGACATTGATAAGTCCAACGTTTTAATTTACGTTAATTTACGTTAATACACTCCCGAAATGTCGTAAAACAGCCCTTTGAGACATTCTCACATAAACCCCCATAAAACCCCCATAAACCCCCCATAAACCCCTATAAAATTAGATGATGCTTCGAATAATGCTCGAAAAATGAAAGTTTATCTGATATGGTAATGGGTTTTATATGCATTGGATAATAAAGCGGCCCTTTCAATGCAATATAAATGCAGGATAATTACAGTATATTATCCAAAGAGTTATGCTGCATTATGCAGCATACCAAAAAGGATAACTTTAGATACCATAATAATAGATCGACGGAGTGAGGGAAAGAGATGAGACCAGCATTAAGGTGGGCATTCATTAGGAACACCTATTTTTGATTTCAAAGAATTATGCAACATCTATGTACGTATGGATGTTGTACATCTTAGTGTGTGTCATCGGAACAGGTGCAGAGTTGATAACCCATAGCAAAACCCATAGTAAAACCATAGCCAATCGCTTGACTTTACCGAGAGAATAGAGAACCTGATTTTTATCGATTCTAATAATAAGTTCAACAGAATATAATAATGAAATTTTATATTTGAACAGACGATACATATATGTATATATGCATTATAAAGTGAATGCCATTTTCAAATTAAAAAATAAGGATCGACATATTCTTACACATACTAAAGTCATGACACACTCGTGGGTCAAAACACTTTCACTTTCAAAAACGACATAACTTAAGGGCGTTACACGAATAATATTGATATTTTGTTGATGCTCATTATTTCTCAACATAATTTAAACATAATTTCATATTCCTACCGAAACGGTGCGAAAAGGCATTGTTAATTCGATTTGGGGTTTGGGACGTGCGAAGCCTTAACCCTCACAGTCGGGGATACTTATACTTTAAAATTCAAGTTCAATAGTATTATTGAAGAATAATGATGAAATGGTTGAGAAGTGTCGAGTAAAGAATTCCTTAATGAACACAAAAGGGTTAGTTTTAAGGTCAGTTTTAAGGTCAGTGGCACTGGAATTACCAAATTTTATTAAAAAAACAAAGACAATTCACTGAACTTCACCCAAAACACTGCAGAATTCTTCCCCTAAATCAGAGTGAAAGTCAAATGACCCTTTGGGTATGAATTTTGCGATGAGAAAGTAAATGCTGAAAAAATAAAAAAAAACATAAAAAGTCCAATGACCTCATAATAAATTAATCGGAGAGTTCTAAGGGTGCGTATAAATTATAATAAAAATACTAATAAATAATATGAAAGGGTGTTATTTATATTAAAGTGTTACCGATTATCCTAACGCATCACAAATCAGTTCAGTGTTAGAAATTCGCAAATAATTGCATTGTTAATAATCAAATTATCTTTATGTATCATCCTCATCATTTCTCTGAACCATGAGTGGGGAAAAAACGATAGAAAAGGAGGGACTGTCCCAATCGGGTATCATGAACATGATTCATATGATTTCATATGAAAAGAAAATAAATCTCATCAGATATGTAATTGAGTCAATGGTAAACTTCTAAATACGTCATAATGATATTAAATGAAATACACGGTAAAAATACACGGTGAAAATATACAGTGAAATAAGTTGTTATAAATCATGTATTTATCTCAAAACAGTCAAATAAATAAGCGGATTTGTAATTTGTAATTTTAGTTTTTTAGTTTTTCCATTTTTATTTTAAATCTGATTTTAATTTCGTTTCATATTTCATAGTCATTGAATAGTGATAAACAATTTAGTCAATTAATTTGATTATGATAGTGCATAATAAATAGAGAGTGTTTCTAATGGTAATGAAAATTAATAATAATAGAATTATAATTTCTTATTAAGGAAAAGGGACGTGAGTATTCGCACATACCAATGTCAAAGTGAGAGAAATTAAAATTACTCATTAATAAGATTACTTAAGAAATTGGCATTCAGTGATGCATCCCTAAATTGTGGATATATAAGTTTATACTCTCAACTTTTTCTTCATAATAATCCTCTATACACAAATGTGCGTCTATGCAATTTGAGTGTCCACAGAATTCTAAAGCTGAAGTCCTTGATTCTGAAAGGAGAAGCAAAACCACCACTACCCTAACCACCACTACCCCAACCACCACTACACTAGAACCAACACTAGGACTGGTTATTGCGGAATTTTTCGTATTATGTTCTGGTCGATGTTCAAAGGGGTTACCTGCCGCTTGTCTTAGTGTGCTCAAAGCCAATTCATCATCATCAGATGCTTAATTGAGATCCCCTCTGTTGTGATTTGGTATGGTAAATGTGCTTCGATTTACCTCAGGTATAGCATGTTGCGTTAACTTATTTGTAGTCTACCAATAGACGTGTGCGATATAAGGTAAAAGGGAAAAGTTACACTATCGCAGGGTCAACTTACACAAGAGAGTAACGAATATAATCAGTTCTGATATAATTCAGAATATAGTGGGTGTGGACTTTGATCATAACATTAAAGCTGTCATTTGCAAAATAAGGAGGGACTTTCCAGAGGTATACTTTATTCAATGGAGTTTATAATGCACCATTAAAGTTAAAAATGGTATAACGCTGCTTTACCTTAGGTACCGGATGCAGTGAATGCATTGGATGGAGTGAATCATTCAACTTGCGGATTGCAAAAGTTATCGCATCGACTCACTCAGTATCATCATCACATTGGATTGGGTGGAAGAACGAGAGTTGTTTCATGAATGAATGATACTGTAGAGTTAACCAAAGAGTTTATATATATATACTCCACTCACTCACTTCCATCCACTCTAATAAGTCAGTGATGCCCGTCGGATCCACAATTAAACAAGCATTTGTTACCGTCGAAACTCATTGTGATATGCTTTGATCAGAACCGTGATTAAGACTTTTGTTTAAGAGTTTAGATTCACTTTTTTCATCTACAAATTTAGATTAGAATTTTTAGTTCTTAAATAGTTTTTTGTATTAATTACCCGTTTTGTATTAATCACCCATAAAAAGGGAATTCTCTGAATTCTCCGAATTCTCCTCAACGAAACATAATTCAAGTTTTGTCCTTTAATAAGAGGAAAAAGTTACACTTATCTCATTTAAATAATGCTAAACCGTTTGAGGCGACTATTGACTGTCACATTTATGGCACATAAGAAAAATGCTTCTCAATTGATATTATTGATTCTAATTATCTGTTCATCACTTGTATTGTGTCTCAGCGCTCCGATACCTGTCGTTAGACAGAGAAGAAGTGTCCGCTCTGATGTCAGTGCTATGGTAAGTCATGTATTATTTAAATAACTTAATTAGTTAATTAAGTCAATTATAAACACTGCAATTGCGCTACTGAATATGCCGATTCCATTGTTGAAGGGGGCATTAAGTGTCTCTATTGAATGTCTCGGAAAGTATGTTGAGTGAAAGTGAATCTTTTGTGTCTTCTCTGACACCATAAAAAGCAATAAAATAACAATTTTACTTTTAACCTTCTTTTGTGTATCATTAAAGGTAATATTAAAGGTAATTTCAGAAATACTTTTTCCTTTTGAAAGTCACTAAGAAATTAAAGTCACGATATCCTCTAAGAGATACCCTTTCATATGAAACAAGTCGTGAATTATTCACAAATAGAAAGGGGTTCCATAATTTGGGACCTCTTCTCAGTCATCGACTAAACGCAGCAATTGCCACACGAGTGCAATAATCTTTTTATTATTAAAAGTCTTTGGCAGACCCAATGTAAGGGTCCCCAACACGAAAGGTTTGACTTGTCGAGTGCATTGGAATAAAAAGATCAACAATTCAGATGGTATTTAAAATGTGCGGTGTTAGTGGTGCAAGAACCTGTCATGCCTGTAGCAGGACCTCAGGAGGCTTCATGAGGCTTCAGCAGGGCTAAGGCCAAAGACTGTTGTATGTGGGAGTTCATCATTAACATTACCATCATCATCTTAATGCAATACAACACACGTTCTGCATGATCAGGATGATTGACCCGTACCCCATTAACATGACAACACCCAAAAATATGTGTTCTTCGGGAGAATGGGCTCAATAGGGTTGAAATGTTAAAGGAATCTTTGTGGAGGCATATTGTCGTAGGGCATTGTATTTAGGCGTACGTCTATGGCGTTCTATGGGATGTCGGACGGTGAACACCAAATAAAAAGGAAAAGATAATACTTTTTCAATCACATCCTTTAATAACGCCCTTCAAAGTTATTACCTCAGTTATTAAGAAAATAATACCGTCCAAAAATACCTGATCTTTGTTAACAGACTCTATGTGATTAAATTGACGCGTATTTTTCAATGACAATATTCTTAAAATATAAAAGGCAGTGGTGAATGCCATTAGAGAAAGTCTTTGGGGAATGTCTGTGTTAAAGGGTTTGAGCTTTTTTGATAACATAGGGTTAAATTAAATAAAAAGCACTATACTTATATATTAAAATTTTCATTCATCGCAATTCAGATGATAAATGTAATGAACAATTGGGAAATGGTATTATTAACGATGACCCTGAATTTCTCTCATCCGTCATATAAATAATATAACTGCGGCTGTTATGTGATTTAAAAGTGATTTAAAAGCGCATCAAATGCTTCAAAAGTTTAGCGAAATAATAATTAACTCATCGAACGTCGACAGGTCTTGGATAAGATTAGGATGTTGAGAAAAGCCCAACAATTACATTGTTGAATGATTTTGACAAATTTTATTGACTTATTCTATTGACATGTTCTGTGTGATTTTAATAGAGATATATAATTTTACATATAAAATATTTACACAGAAAATAGACCGGAAATTTAGTCATTTGTGTATTCGATATTTGCATTTATTAATTAATTTATGCGTTATCATTTGTTTATTGAAAAACAATGCCAAAAAGAGACTTATTTATGACGCATACTTATTTATGGAGTGTGTGTATGTGATTTGTATAAATGATACGGTATATAAATACCTATGATAATAGTAATATGCATATCACTGAGGAAACAGCCCATTCGATTACTCCTCAATTTTCAATATGATCGAAGGCCAAAGCGTGAATGCACCATATGTGAGCGTTTAAATTAGGCACATACCAATACATACCAATATATACGTATACCTATAAAAATGCAATAAATTTCATTCTTAAATCTCAATCGTATAAATGACTCATCTTCCCATTTGCAACAGTGCAATGTCCGATCGTCACACTCTTTGACTGAATTCCCACAGAAATGATTCTTCCGCTGACTAAGCATGGAAACCCTAACATAGGACGTGCTTTACATTCCTGATTTATTCTACAACTCCAATACGTTATATAATTTACTCCCACACGAAAAGCAAAGAGTTAATAGATTTTGGTACCGTTAAGTAACTAAATAAGATATTAGCAATTCATAGTACCATAATATTTTCGTGTTTTTTTACTCAACCGGAGGGTGCAATGAAACTATGAATTCAAAGGGTTCACAAATTATTGAAATTTTTAAATTAAAATACCAAAACAGTCATGCATGACGATCAATAATCGCAATGTTTATACAAAATGATACGGATTTTCAATTATACTCATCGGATATATCCATTTCTATTTACTTTTTCAATTACTAACATCCCCTGCGAAATGAAAAGTATATAATTGTATTGTAATGTAAAATTTCAGTGATGAAAGGGATATCCCATGCCCTTCAACTCTCGAATTTCACATATTCATTTAATACTATGATAGATGTTGAATTAAATATTAATATACTAATTCTTATCGGATTATCTCCGATGGAAAAATAAATAAAATACAATTCTAAATGTCGAAATGAATGAAAAATGTGAATCCGCAGCTATTAATACAAAACTCATACGTGACTCGCGTCGCGTTAAACATACATACATTTGAATTAGTTTTAGATTCACGGCAATGATTAAATTCACAAAAACTCTATACATGAGCAAAATTCTACTGAAGGTCGCAATAGAATTTATCATTCTCACACCATTATCATCTTATGTAAGATTCTAATCATGTCTTTCAATATTATAGTTATAAATAAAAAAATTTCCTTTTCTTTTTTATTAACAATAACTAAACATAACGTAATTAATAGAATTTTCAATACAATAGCGATCATAACACGAAAAAAAATATTTCTTTAAATACAAAAGAATTTATCGGGTAAAATGTCAATGGATTTTAAAAATTAATTTAAATTAATTTTACAATACATTTTTGAGGTTCGGGAAACACCTGAGGTAAAAATGAACGCCGCGTGTTAACCCTGAAATAATTTGACATATAATTGGTTAAGTGAGAGGAAAAAGTAAATTTTTCAGCGTATCATAGAAAATAAATCAGAATTTCACATTTATCTGTATTAAAAAAGCAAAAATCCTGTACGTGATGATGGGTTTGAAATTAATTTATTAGGTTTTGTAAAACGATAGTCTTATTGATGTAAGCGCTGGAATTATCGTGAAACAAATGATGCAATTTTCGATGCGAAAAAATATGTTTATTGGAGTTGAATTTTGGAAAATTTATTTATCAAAAAATGCTTAATTTATGCGCTTTAATATTAAAAAAATAATGAATTACAAAATCGTGCGCCGAATGATTTCATAATAACAAAAAATAAGATATTTTATCGAATATAAATAACATGATTAGTCTATGATAATAATGACATAATACTAAAGGAAAATTTATTTATTGCTTTTGTTTGGCACATAATCCATAATAATAATCTATAATAATCTATTCTCAATATCCAAAGCTCTATCTCCAAAGATTTGGTTATATGAACGAATCTATGGCCGCTAATTTAATATCAGAAAAGGCATATTCAGAGGCAATAATGGATTTCCAAAGGTTTGCCGGTCTTAATGAGACAGGTATAGTAAAATTAAATTAAGAGCAATTGATTAATGTAATATGTGATTTATATGAAAACCTATTTAGGGTCTTTGGATGAGGAGACACTTGAATTAATGAATGCTCCCCGATGCGGCGTTAAAGATAAAGTTGGACATAGTGAAGATGCCAAAAGAAAAAAACGATACGCGTTACAAGGTAAGGGATCAGGGTATTGTTGAAAGGAAATTGTTGTTACAAGGCTAACAACTTTAGTGCAACCATGATAGATCATGCAAATACAGATGTGGCGTTAAATAATAAAAAAAATTATATAAAAACTGCTTCAGTTTGCACAGTGTACACTGACAAATTTTCTCACAATCTTGACATACAAATCAACATAAACACATATGTACTCTCAATATTGAAATTAAACTTAATATTTCTCATTGTTTCAAATGGATGCTGACACTAAATTCAACAATAGTCGTAATTGCATAATACTTTTTCCGTTGAAAAAGTGACAATTATAATTGAATTATTGAAAAAATAATGTATATGCAAACGTATATGTATGTATGTATATGTATTATGTATTACAACAATTATTTGAAATATACTCAAATGAATAAGTGTTGATCAATGTATTTGAACATATTTGTCTATTTCCAAGAATAATGAAACAATATGCAAATATGTCAATTCAGAGTTCTCTTATGGATGAGCGATTTTTAATGGTAAATGAATGCATTGTAATATTGAAATATGCAAAAAACGGATGATTTAATGCTCTTCACATTAAATTATCAATGAAATAACGGAGAGGAAATAACGTTACTTAATAATAACTCAAATTGCAATTACCATAACATACAGACACGCGATATTTAATGAGCATTCGAGGGGCAGTGTATTGTTGTTATAATGAAATGTTTCGATACACGCAGATGGGCATGCATTAAATCAATTGCTATTTATTATAATTAATTATTTGAAAAGGTTCAAAATGGAGACGCACAGACATGTCCTATCGTATCTCACAATACCCTTCGAAGTTTACTTCAAAGAGAGGGGAAATCGATCGTGAAATTGGAAAGGCATTCAAAGTATGGTCCGAAGTGACACCACTAACATTCGAATCAAAGAAAGACGGACGCGTACATATTGATATTAGATTCGTCACCGGTGAACATGGAGATGGTGACCCGTTTGACGGTCCCGGCAATACATTAGCACATGCATATTTCCCGCAGTACGGCGGTGACGCACATTTCGATAATGAAGAATATTGGACAGTATCTTCATATGCAGGTAATGATGGGGAAAGATACAGAAAAAGCTGTTTATAGGAAAAATAAGTTCAATGTTAATGAGAGAAAAAATATTGTTCTACATTTTCAGGAACAAATGTCTTTCAAGTAGCAGCACATGAATTAGGCCATTCATTAGGTTTGGGCCACAGTAGCGTCAGGGACTCTCTCATGGCTCCATTCTACCAAAAATACAAACCAAAGTTTCGACTGCATCAGGACGATATACTGGCGATTCAGGCACTGTACGGCGTTAGGCAAACAAAAACAAATGATAACCCATTTGATAGACCCGCGGATAAACCTGTCCCGACACCGCCGTCGCGATTCCCTAAACCACAAACCCCACAGCCCTCCCCTCCCGGCGATCCGAGTGGCGATGGGCCCGACTTGTGTCAGGACAGCAAAATTGATGCGGTCACAAGAATTGGGGATCAATCGACATACGTATTCAAAGGGAATCACTATTGGAAAGTGGAAACAAAAGGTATTGCCGATGGTTATCCAAGGAAAATATCGAGTGATTGGGACGGTTTACCCGGCAATTTGGATGCTGCTTTGACATGGGCTGATGGTAAAACATTCTTCTTTAAGGTATTTACATTCAACATCCGCTTTAAGAATATTCACTCACGAATACGTTGATTAATTATTGTGTGCCAAAAAATAGGGTGATAAATATTGGAGGTTCAAGAATATGAAAATGGATAAGGGTTATCCCAAACCAATCAGTACCGGATTTGCGGGAATTCCTGACAATATAGATACTGCATTTGTATGGAGCGGTAATGGAAAAACCTATTTCTTCAAAGGTAATCATTAATTATTTCTTTTATTTTTCTCAAATAATAAATATTATTAAATAAAAAACCCTCAAATAACAATACATCATTATAATGCAATGTTAGGTAATCAATACTGGCGATTCGACAGTAAGAATGACCCTCCGGTCAGTAAACAATACCCAAAGCCGGTCAAGAATTGGAACGGTCTTCCCAATAATGTCGACGCCGCTTTCAAATGGGAGAATGGAATGACATATTTCTTTAAAGGGTCACAATACTTTCGATTTAATGATGTCGATTTTGAGGTATAATTATAGTGATTAGACATTCGGTGTAATTAAACATGTGACATCCTCAGGTGGACACAAAAGCACAACCGCCATTCCCTCGCCAAACAGCCCATTGGTGGTTCGATTGTCAAGCCGCTAGTCGCAAACGGAAGGGGTCCGGCATCGGACGACGCACCGATAGTTTAATGGAGAGTGAATCTGAGTCAGTGTATGTCAAGCATGGCGATAGCAATGAAATGAACGACTATCAACTCGATTCGCAGCGTTCGGCTGCAAATTCCTATGATGCTCAAATTGTCAGTGCGGACAGAGACGACAAAGAGTGGACAATGCACGGTCGACCCGCAAATGATGACCGTTTCGCTCAAACGGGACACAATATGAGTTCGCAGAGCTGTAAGACTAACAAATTACTAACAATCTTTGCATTGCTATTTATAACAATTTTCAAATATGTTTTATGGTGGAACAGTTTTGGTTGATCCTTAAACATACTTTGGTGATGTGATTTCCGGAGAATTAATAATTTGTCACAATAACAAAAAATATATAAATGTAATGGAAGCTTCAATATCAATCATTGTCTGTCGATCGGATTACGCAAGTCTAACGTAACTTCTAATAAAATTAGCCAAAAGCTTCTAAAACCGCTTTCCACGGTTGAACTAAACTTATACATTTATACATTTAGGTATATATTACCATTATAATAATTAAATTTATGGGCTCTCAAGACCTTGACTTTGAACTCAAATACATAAGTTCATACCCTGTCATTAACTTGTATGTTAGTCGCACGTATAATACTTAATTTATAACAATAACATTGTTTTACTTCATTAATTACCAATCCCTTCGAGAAATGTATTTGTTACTTTCGATCATATCATGTCCTATGCCCTTAAACATAACCCATTGAGTGCCAATCCTTACCTTTATTTTTAATTATTATTATTATTTTGATTACATATTATGTCTGTAGTCAAATGCCATTACTTTTTGTAGTGTGATATCTCTAAACGCTATCATTTATCAATAATAAATCAATTGAATCGTACTCTAATCGCTCGCGGGTCAATCACAACGTTATAATTTCACATTTAAGTGAAAGTAAATCCCTTTCAATAAACTATGCATAAGCATTTTATTACTGCCTAAGGACTCACCCCTCTTTCTCAACATCGTTTCATCATCATCCCGTATCAGGGCTATGATCAGCCTCATGCATGTATTTCATTTTGACTCTCTCGCGGATGAGTAACCCTTTGATTAATTTTTTCCAATTATCATACACTCGCTTCAGTTTCTTCTCCTCTCCTCTGCGACGAGCATTATCCTGTTCTTCATCCCATGCCATGATCAGCACATCTTTGAATTCTTCGCACACAATAAAACCATCATTTACGGGAACAGCGCCGTGATGCACCGCGTCAAACCCTACCACCGCCGGTGCGCAGTCGATTTTCAATTTGTTGGCAATTCTGAGGAGACCCGGTAATTGTAGATGTACGGTCCCCTTCGGTAACATGCATTGTTGAAATAGGTCCACATTACCATACTTATTTCTTGGCACTTTACCATTGGCAGCTTCGGGAGGTTCGAACGGTGAGGTTTGCCATTCACCGAACACTTCGAGAGGCAAATCACGCCGTACCACACCTGCATACTTATCCCACTTTGGCCTTGACTTAACAATTTTATAGGGGCTCTCACCGTCCCTCACAGTCCTAGCGTGCCTCAACCATGTTTCTCGGGAGTGCAGAGTTTGCACACATTCCCGGGCATACACGGGTTCACCCTTAAAGAATCCAAGAGGTGGTGCATCAGAAGGATAAATCGCCTCGAATTTAAGTAAATCTTTTTTTAGTACATATAAAGGATGATGTTTATAATCTGAGACTTTATCGGGCAATGGTTTCGCCGCAATAATACGTTGGAATTCCTCATCATCAGCCAAAACGTAATAATTTTTCATAACCCTCTGGAACTGTCTCAATGTATGATTCCACCACTCCTTATCGACTCTGCCATTTTTCATAGTGTTACTAAACCAATTTTCTACGTATCGTGGAGTAACATCTCTGATATCGTTTTCGTTATCAATGGCAATCACATAATAAACGGGCTGTAGTAAAGTATTGGCCAATTGCATGGGCTCATCAATTGTTGTATTAACCACATCCACACATACCCATCTGTGTTCGCACTCAATGTACACCTCTGCCCAAATTTCCGTTTTGATTGGCACTTTCTCATTCTCATCATTATCAATTATAGTGTCATCCGAATCAGAAATAAGAATCACCTCATCTCTGCCCTTTTTAATGCGGGTTTTGCTCGAAGCGTTTCTCTTTTTAACTTTCCCTTTACCATTGTTATTGCCATTACCATTTGCTTTACTCTTTCTTTGCCTTTGTATGTCACTCAATATTAAGTCAGAGGCTTTAATATCGACGGGGAACAGAGCGTAGCAGAGCCTTACATTGAGACATTCGAAACATCTCAATAAAGAGATGAATAACAATATGAGTTCAGTCACATCCCATGCTTTTCTTTCTGCAAAACCCGTACAAAGGGAGTCCAACAGAGGTGTGTCGTTTAATTTGCATATTTGTAGGTCAAAACATACCCTAAACCATTTCAAAATTTTCATTAACATTTTGCGCGTCACATGTTTGGCATTGAATGATGGACATTCGTTAATGGCAATAGACAATGACAATCCTCTGATATCAGTATTATTAATGACGGAATTGAGATAATTCAATCGCGAAATAAACATTAATAAACATGTTTTATGTTTATTTAATTGAACTTCTTTTTTAGTGCGATTCACGTGCTGACGGATGAGAGCATTCAAATCAATTGACTTTTTCTTTTTCCCCATCATATTAATGGGTTCTTTCATAGTAATTTCAATTCCTTCGGTGGGAATTTCGGGATCATAATCATCAAACTCATCATACTTCTCATGTTGAACCGTTTCCCAATCATTGTGATCCGATTCTGATGATTCCGATTCATTAGACTCGTGATTACCCATTAATGATGTCGATGCCATCGGTTCGATTTTTTCCAAATTATCATTACCATTATCATTATGATCAGTGTCTTGAGGCGATGAGAAATATTCTGAATGAGTTATTATCGATTTATGACTTTTTGTGTCGTTTTTTGTCCCATTTAATTGCTTTAATCGACGATCGCGAAACGTTTTGTTTAATGACGTTTCATTAACATTTTTACCATCATTTTTATTGCCATTATTTTTATCGCATTTTCGTGATCTCTTAACTTTTGGACAATTATTAAGTGATTCGACATTTTTGGCGTTTCGCTTTTTCGGGGGCATAATTAATTAGGAATTAATTCAATTTAAAAATAAAATTATATTCGCATTAACATTTAAATAAAAATATAAACGATTAATAAACACTTTAATAACAAATTGTTTCAGTGAGCACATGTCTAACGCGTCACGTGACTCCATACACATGTACAACTTTCACATAGAGAGGGGTCTTTTAAAAAAAACCCTTTAGATTTTTATCGTGAATGAAATTAACATATTTTGGTTTCACAGGAAATTAATCACTCTCATGAATAATGCAATTCATATTTTGCAATAAATTTATTTGTCTAAAGTTTAAAGGTTTTATTCAAAATATTATCATTTAAAAATAATTGATGAAAAATACACTCAAATTATACGGTAAATGTAAAGGAAAATTCCTTTTCGTGAGAGTTTAAATATTTATTTATTTATAAATATTTAAATATTCAAATCAAAAAATATAATTAATCCAAAAAATGTAATGCCAATTTAATTGTCTCACGCTATAACCGAAACAAAATTCTCTTCGTCTAAGTTAATGACTGACAAATCGCGACCGAATCTAAAAATATATGTAAAAATATGTGTAAAAATTGATAATCTACAAACAAAATCTCCATTTTAAAATTAATAACTTAAAGACTCACTCTTTAAAAGCGGTGATCATTTCCTTAACTTTTGACGGGTGACAACATATTGAACATTTCGATTTTTTCGAATCAAAGAGTTGCGACAAATATTTAGTACCGACACGCTTTAGATCCTCAACGGTAATCGCCGCGACTTTATTAATCAAACCTTTATTATAAGATATATCGACATTTTTAAAATACGAAACCATAGATTCGTGCGAAACATTAGCGACACTTTTCTCGAGTTCAATTATCTCGAATATTAAACTGCTCCGACTCGACTCAAGTAGAGTCTCACTAAATTCCTCATCACCTTCAATGTGTTTTTTCACGATATTCAATGCCTCTCTATACGCTGCAACTAAATGTGTGGCTTTATAGAGGATTAAATAAATAAGTCCCTCTTCAATCTGAAGGGATAAATTGTAATGATACGATAGTCCCATTCCCCTGATTTGTCTCCACATCGGACCCTATATTAATTAAAAATGCGTGCGTGACTATAGTTAATTGAATTTAAATTATTATTATTATTGATTACCTCGAGTTGTGTCAAGTATTGCATTAATACCAATAATGATGGGAGATCGTCGTGTGTAAATTTATTAATGGATCCAACACATTGTAACATAAAATTCGATTCAACAGAACCGACGCCGGTGATTGCACCGAAAGGTAATGATTTAGTTTTTGAGTAATTTTCATCATATAGAGTCTCAAATGATGAAGTTATTGAAGACGGTCCTATAATAGGGCTATAATTTGTCTTCAAATGTTGAGGCAGAAAATTGTCAATCCACAGGCGTTCACTAATTATTGACTCTTTACTTAAAGAATCAAAATTAACAGTGAGATGAACGGTGATGTTATCCAATGATGTCATAAGAGTGCGTATCCCATTCAAATCATCGATCAATTCCTGTGGATTCGTTTCAATCATCTTGAGAATTGAGCTCAAAAATTTTTGTTGTCTCAAAAATCCGATTGCCCAATGGTTACTGTTATCGTTGAAACACAACGCTTTCATTACTGCCGATGAAACATCATTACCTTTGCGTTTAATTTGCGCGATATCATTGATCATTCGCGTCGCAATTACTTTGATCCTTTCGGTGGTAAATTGTGTTGAATAAAGCAATTCACTGACCCAATTAATTCCTTTCAGATATTTTTCAACCTCTACTTTGACCATTAAAGTCACGATCTGTGAGAATTGACCGCACGAAAAATTTCCCGAACCCATACCAATTGATATATCATGAGAGACAGTATCACCTGATAATTCATTCACAATATCTTCATATGGTATTAATACGCCATTGCGAAGAATCGGGGACTCTGATATGAGCTCACCCCATAGAGGCAAATAAAGGCGCTGTCGCTTTGAAAGGCATTGAGATGTGTTCAAAAAGACACGTATGGTAATGAAATTTGTCTTTATATTATCGATTTGAAATCGAAAGGGCATATTTTTCAATGATACTAATCCTTGAATATCACCGCAAACATAATTTGGAGAGTGATTATTCCATCGCTTTATTTTATGATAATTAATGCTTTCAACAGAAGGAACGGCGATTGAACGGAGCATTTCAATCGGAGGTGCAATTTCATTGTTTTCTTTGGCCTTTTCCAATTCAATTGCTTTATTTTTAAGTCCATTTTTCCCTATATCTTTACGTTGTTTCTCAATTCGTTTCTTTTCATCATCCGCCATTTGTTCCATTTTCACAGGACTCGGCTCACAAATAACATGAACATATTTAGCATCATTAAGGAAATATGATTTAATCATATTTATCCAAAACTCATCATTCTTTTTGGATAATTCTTCAATCGTCGGTATTTGCAAAATTCGTTTCCTCAGATCTTCTTCAGTGTTTCCATAGAGGAAATCTCCGATAACACTCGAAGCAATCGAATTGTGAGCCGAATTCTCTAATGTATTGAGAATGTGCATTTTCTTTCGATGCAATATGTTTGTCATACGATTCATATCAAATGGTACTTCGCGTGTGACAATCTTATTTAACACATCAAATAATTTATCTTTAACTAAATTAAGCTTTTCTTTATCGACGCTCTCGAAACTCAGCGAAACATAAGACACTGAATTTTCACATATATTAAAGTCGACGCAACTACAATAAGGGTCATCACATTCAACAAATTCATGCTGTAGTGGCGAAACGGCATTATCATTGAGATAATCGGTTAAAAGTGAAAGAGTAATTAATGCATCGTATTCATTGACTGCCGATGGTCCTCTCCATGCAATCATAACGATCCCGTTATTATCATCATCACATGGATATTGAATAACTTTTTCTACTGAATTACTCAGCGGTGGGACCGGTGTTTGCCACGGTCTGCTGAACGGCTCAACCTTAACCTTTACCCGTTTACTCAAAATCTTTTCCTCAATTCCTGCGATACTCTTAAATACCTGTTGAGGTTCAATTTCCCCGGCAATGATCACACAGAGATTTTCGGAACGATAAAAATCGTGATGATATTTAATGATCTTTTCATTTGTTGTGCTCTCTCTTAAGTTCTTCATGAGTCCCCCGGTATTTGATTTATACCCGCAAATGCCGGGATACATCTCTTGAAGCATCTCGAAATTACATCGCTCATCGCCAGAGTTTTCTCGCGCCATCATTTCGCAATAAACAACACCTGAAATTTCCAGTATTTTAGTTTTACAGTATTACTTACAAATAAACATAAACATCTCTAACGTAAACCTTCTATAAAATCTTTTGTTTTGATCTGATTCATATAAATGTTTATTTCAACTTATATATCGTAAAAACTTTTTTAGCATAAAAGTGTTATGTTTATAAGTTTCCGATATGTTTACGATGGAGAAGTTTATGTGTATACACAGTATTAGAATCATTTACCCGCATTTTCACCGTCGCCATTAATATGATGGACTTCAGTAATAAAACCAGAGTCGGTGAGTGTTGGAAAAAGCACGTGATCCAAATATATCGGTAGTAATTTGAGAAAACCATCGGAACCCGCGGTACTCAGAGTATAGCACGTGTGATCCGTGTCGGTCCATGCGTTGGTACCCGACGCGAGACAACGATTCGCTAACAGATCCAAAACCCCTTTATACGGGTAATCATCACTCCCTAAGAATATCAAATGTTCCAATGTATGGGGGAGACCATCGTTGTCGTGTGCTTCCGTAGAAATGCAAAAGTACCCGTTAACGATAGGCCCATCGACACGTGCAATTGCTATGGTGAG
Source organism: Hypochthonius rufulus (assembly GCA_000988845.1). NCBI lineage: Eukaryota > Metazoa > Arthropoda > Arachnida > Sarcoptiformes > Hypochthoniidae > Hypochthonius > Hypochthonius rufulus. Next base: position 30,463 of record LBFL01002424.1, read on the forward strand.
ACCTGTTTTTGTTGATCTGTATTTGTTTATAGTGATATTTCCATCACCATTAACACACGCGATATGTTCAAAGTTATTCATTTCGTTCGTATCTTTAGGATACACTTATTATGTAATCACCGATTTATAAATATTGTCACGTCTCACGTTACAATTGATTATGTAAATATGGTTATTCCCGAATCGATTTATTATATTTCAGAGAATAATAATCACAATTAATATAACATTCAAGAGAAATGTCAATGATATTTTCGGTTAATTCTGGAATTATCAGGAAAAATATATGAATATCTATTGTGTAATGTATATTTATTGACACATGTCAATATGCAAATTTTCAGATGTTACAATGCGCATTTGAATAATGCAATAATGGGGCGGACATCGAAAAGTAACATATGACGGTATATAAATAAAAAATCAGATTAATTCTTATTGTGTCATTCGCATTATGTTATTCGCTATAAATCAATTCATAATGAAAGTTTTTTAAAATTTAAAATTATCAATGTTATTGACCAATGATAGCATTTAAAAGTTACATAACACTACAACAATAGGAAAATAGCACTGCCAAAGGCTGAGCATTTATAATGTTTGGAATTACTGTGTTTTTACATGGAAATTTTCTATACGAATGTCCGTCTCATGTTTCTGCTATTGAATCATCAAATACATACCGAAATACGATGATTTATCATAAACAATTAAATAAAATGTTTAATTTTGTCATAAAATGCAAACGAATCGTGTTACGTAATCATACATATATTACAAATAAATTATATAGTTTAATGTAAATTAAATATTTGTTAATTTAATTTATAACTTAATTATTAATTTAATAAAACTCACAATTGAATTAAAATGTAAAATACAAATAAATATTTTTTCAAAATTTTACATTTATATTTTTAAAAATAAATTAATTAAATACAAAATTCTAAACGTAATTTATTTATAAAATTATTTTCAATTATTTTGCACGTGACACATGCACTGTCATTTCCCATTTCAAAGATCTGAATTATCGATTAATTAAATAATTCAATTAAATAATTCATTCCGAAAGCACAATTTGAGTCTATCATATAATGGACTCGATTTATAACATTTCGGGTAAAATCGTTACGAAATCAATAGACGCGTTAAAGGGAATCGGCAATATGTGGGGTTCGACTGCCAAAAAGACGTGTGAAGATACAGTACCACTTAAAGAGCCGATACGATTGTCGGAGATCGCGACACGTAATGAGGTAATTGAATTGTTAAGCGGAAGCCCGTGGATTCCAATCGCAGGCATATTCGGTGCGACCGCTGTTGCTATGGGAGCGTACGGCGCTCACGGTATGTATTTTATTTATAACTCTGCTGTATGCTAATATTAGAGAAGTGATATGTCGTGTCATTAAACACGTTTCGTATAACTGAAGTTTAGAATGGTACGACATAATGCGTTTCTATTATTGTATTTATATATTTATAAAAGTTAATGATCTTTTTCTTTTAATAGTACTTTATCCGCGCAAAGATATTCCCGATGATCTTAAAGCGGTGTTTGAAACGGCAAATAAATACCACTTTTTGCATGCATTGGCATTGATTGGAGTCCCTCTCACGCGACGCCCGCATATTGTATGTGTTTTTAGGTTTTAAACCCTTAAATATCGATAAATAATGTACAAATGCTATAAATGGTAATGTTCTGTTTAATTAATTTGTATTCAAAGGTCGGTCCGTTGATGATAATCGGAACTTTAATATTTTCGGGCTCATGTTACATCTACGCTCTGACGGAACGAAAGGATGTCATAACCGTTACCCCTTACGGTGGAATGACACTCATTTGTGCGTGGATTTCGATGATGATTTGAATATGCATTTTGTTTATTAATTTCACTTTAAAAATATTTTAATTATTTATAAAGATTTGACTGTTCATATTAAAATATAGTTTTTTAATTTGGTTATTCATTTATTAAATAAAATATTTTCCTCACTCATTGCAACATGTATTTTGATTTATGTCTGTGGAATTTCAATTATAAAAATCTAGGATTAGCATTAACTATTTTAGAGTATTAACATTTGTATTAGTATGTGACATAAGATGTATCGCAATATTTTGTATTTGGACATAAATCGGAAAAATATTCATATGGTAATGTTGTATATCGATTTTAAAATGCGTGAACAAAAGACAAATCGAAACATTTTTAATTACTTAATATTCAAATGAACTCTATTCTCTAAAACTGAGGACACAAATTGAAAAACGGACATAAAATTGAATTGATATAAAATGAAATAATTTCAATGATATAATAATTGCATAACTTTAAACTTTATTAATAAAAGTTTGTAAATAAATTTCGTCGCAATATTTAGTATAAAAAAGTAATGTTTCAAATATAAATTATAACCTAAATTAGTGTATCGTAACCCCTCTTTTAATACTTTATGTTTTGCCGCCACTCTTAGTGCAACTCTAATTGAATACACACGCTGTAATCAGTTACACAAAAGGTTTTTATTATAGAGGACGGAAATGGGTTCCACCATATGCATTTTGTAAGTTAGAAGATAGCAAAATGCATATGGCGGAACCAATTTCCGTCCTCTATAATAAAAATCTCCGGTGTATGAATGCCACAACAATGGACACGATTCCCGATTAAATCATTGAGATTATTCTATGTCAGAAACAATTGCCATTTTGCGATATCATTCATTTCGGTAAAACTGCGAAATGATTCTATAATTTAATTTAAAATAATCAAAAGATTTGGAAATGCGTAAGAAACAAATGGAATGTCATTTATGATTTTAGTGATAAAATAATTGTGAATATGAAAATTAAATACTCAAATGTTTATAAAGAGAATTATGCATTAATTGTTGATGATACACCGTAGGTTTTCAATATAGAAGATGTAAACGCCCCCTTTTACAGTACTAACAGTTGTAAAAAGGGGTGTTTACATCCTCTACATTAAAAATCTTCTGTGTAATAATGTGTTTCATGTTGAAAATAAAATTATTAAAAAATGTGATTCGCTCTGTAAAAATAAATAGAATTTACAAATTTGATTTTAGCGGTGGATTATTGTATCCCCATTATTGCATTGCGAAGAAACAACCAGATTTATGGATTCATTTATAGCTAACATTTGATAAATTATGAAATCCCCCAAATAATTCCATTCAATGATAACGTGATTAAAATAGCGTGCGGATTGTTCCATATGATTGCATTGAGTGATGATAATTCGATATTTGAATGAAATTCGGGTTATGATGGTCAATCACTGAATAAAACACCAATTAATGGGGAATCGTTTAATGCAAAAATTATGGAAAATTCTCGTGTTAAATCAATAGTTTGCGACGAATGACATTCTATGGTTTTATATGAAAATGGCAATGTTTATGGATGGGGTAACGATGATGATGGTGAATTGGGTTTGGACATAAGTAAAAGACAATTGACACCACAGAAAGTATTTGAAAATGTGAAACAAATTGCGGATCCGCACATTAATGCTGACTTATGATGGAAGTGTCTATTCAATGGGATCGAATTGGTATGGTCAATTGTGGAATGGAAAAAAATAAAACTAAAAATGTTTTGCAAAAAATTCAAAATTAATTCAAAATTAATTGAAAATGCCAAATTTAATACAATTGAAGCGCATAAACATTCTTCAATGGGAATTGATGAAAATGGAGAGTATTACATTTGGGGGCAGATTAATAATGAGAAAATCCCGACAAAAGTCAATTGTAAATCATTAAATGAAATTTTCGAATCGTTTTGGGGAATGACAAATCAAACAATTGAAACGGAAAATTGTTACTGCCGTTTGTGCATCGATGGGATGAGAAAAATAAAAAGAATTATCAATTAAATGGTGAAATATTTTCATTAACAAATAAAGATTTTAATAAAATTTTTCAATATTTAATTGTCATGAAAACCATTAAATAATATATAATTATTAAAGCACGGAAACTTATGGATATATTGCTACGGTCACCCTATTTATT
>LBFL01002429.1:3820-14577 GCA_000988845.1 Hypochthonius rufulus
CCCGATCTTTAGTTAATTTTAATAAAAAGTCAAAAATCTTTGCTGCTCATGAGCATGGGATCATGGGTAAAATAAATATCAATGTTTTGTACATTACTTATTAAATAATTAAAATTATTATTACAACAGTTATAAAATTATTATTTTGCACAATTAATTAATTCTTTATAATATATTAATTATATAAATTAAAAAATAATAATTTAATATTAAAAAATAATAATAAATTAGTATAAAATAAAAAATTGTAAAATATTAAATTAAAAATAAAAGCCGAACCCGGGAATTGAACCCTTTACCCATTCACTCTCTTGCCCTATGCTAATCCTATTGTCCACTCACATGGTCATTCATAACGAGCCTTAAATGCATATTAATAAGTAATGTACCAAACATTGATCTTAATTTTATCTATGATCCCATGCTCATAAGAAGCAAAAATTTTATCAATTTTTATTAAAATTAACTAAAGAGCAGATTTAGTAGCACTAAATATCCATCCTTTAAATACATATTGTGACATTCCATTGTCAGAGGCACATTTTGTGTCCTCTCATTGTTTTAATTAAATAAATGTATATGTAATTCTGTTGTGCATCTTGTAATTATTTCCTATAAAAGACGGCCAATTGCTGTCCCTACGATCGTCTTCCAACTCAATACATATTATAGAGTGACAATTTACAAACGTACGATTTAAAAAATTAACTACATTGTTATGCACGAGCGGAGTTTGGTAATACATAGAGAAATATATACTGGAATATTTAGATTTTTATAATATTGACTTTTGTTGCAATCAGAGCACGCGCTCTATACTTAAGTGAAATGGTACTCTTGAAAAAGTCAAGTTTCGCACGTGCGAGACTAAATGTTATTACATAAACATATGTATACCAATCAGATGTATGTATGTGCCAAATTTGGTAAAAATCGGATATTTCATTCAAAAACTATCCAAAAATTTTATTTTAAAATAAAAATGTCAATTTTCATCATTTATAATGAAAAATTGAGTAATGATTAGCGACTCAATGACTTGAGACGGTTCATTATGAACAATTGATTCAAAAGTGAATTTTCGATAGTTTTTGAATCTAATGTCTGATTTTTATCAAATTTGGCACATACATACATACATCTGATTGGTATACATGTTTGTGTAATAACATTTAGTCTCGCACGTGCGGAACTTGACTTTTTCAAGAGTACTATTTTTTAAAGTATAGAGCGCGTGCACTGATTGCAACAAAAATCAATATTATAAAAATCCAAATATTCTACTATATATTTCTCTATGTATTACCAAACTCCGCGCGTGCATAACAATTTGGTTAATTTTTAAAATAGTACGCTTGCAAATTGTAATTCTATATTATTAAAAACTATATGAACAATTTATTTTCTTTCAAGTAGTTCAACAAGAATTATTTTTTAGTACATATAAAATAGTAAAAAATAAAAATGCCTGTGACATGAGGTATTCCCGAGTGGTCTCCCTCCTAAGTACTAACCTCACCCGACGCTGCTTAACTTCGGTGATCGAACGAGAACCAGTGTATTCAGCATGGTATGGTCGCATATCTACATTACTAATTAATGCTTTTATATTTTCTGAAAAAACTCATTATTTCCACTATTTGTATACACATAAACCTGACCTCTTTTGCACCCCGTATCTTTTGCATATTCACTATTTTTGACGCATTTCTAAAGCCATAAACTACTATAATAGCATATTTCAGTACTCATTTCTTTTGCTTATTCATTACTTTTGTCAGCTTTTAACATGACAATCTTGTCAAAAAAGATGAGGTTTGAGTGTATGTACTGAAGTGACATGTTATGCAATTATTTATGCAATTAAAATTTGTGCCGATTGACCCGTCACAAGCAAGAGAGGCATTCATTATTATGGGAAAACGGGTTTTGAAGTGCAATGCATGAAATATTGTCTTTAAACTCTTAATAATGCTATAATGTTAATCAATTAATTAATATTTTTGCAGTAATTTATAATTAATTGGTATGCTAATATTTTAGTATGTTATAGTCTAGACATTAAATAGTGCAATTTCACTAAAATTCAAGCAAAAGTGAATACTGACAGAAGTCAAAATACATTATTTAGGTCTAAAGTAAGGAGTCGTGAGAAATCTGAGTGAATGCCGAAAGACATCGTCTTTTATAGTGGAAGTGTAGCATCGAAGAATGTGGGTCAGAATGTGACAATTTTCTATTGTGACAGATGACATTGACCCTGGGAATATATTAGATGACATTTCGTGTGTTGCGTTATGACTCTGAAGTCATTGAATAGCGTTAGTTAAGTTCCTGCGTAATCTGTTCATGAAGTTCTGAATTACGTAACAATAACTAGAAATTCTGTTCGTATCAATATAATTAGATTTTATATGTATTTAAGCAGTGCTAAATTTTTCATTCATAAAACTTGCATATTGCGGAATTTTTTGTAACGTAAACAGATTTTTTTGTATCAATTCATTTATATAATAAAACTCCATATCGTGAATTGACATTTTGGACTGCTTTGTGTTTACGTTATGGAGGTCTATGACTGACAACAAAAAATTGTAACTCTAATGTAAACATTTAATTGTCATAAATGATTAGTTTTGTGGAAACACCGGAAATTATATTAAATTTCGTAAAACATATTTTCCTATGGACAATTATAATGAAATGAGAATTAAGTAATTAATTTATAGATCAGGCTAAATACAGATTTTTAATTTAAATTTTAAAAATAAAGTCCTATGAATTTAGCATCGAATTTTATTGTTATCTTTTTGAGGATGCAATAAAAAACTTAATTAATTTTTATAGAAAAGTTAATAATTATATCTAGAATGTTTTGAATTATTATAGGATTGCAATAAATGTTATTACTCATAAATGGCGTTATAGTTGAAAGTTGTTGACAATTTTTAGAATTTATAAATGAATTAAAAGTTAATTCGATTTGAAATATATAAACAATAAAATCAATAAATTATTATTCAGTTTCTAACGTTTTGTATTTAATTAACCGGGAATATGAAAATTATTGTCGTATGACTAACAATGTTAAACGGATAATAAAATACATTACGAATGATTCTAAATATTCAAAATAAATGGAATTAATATATATTTAAGCTATGATATAAAATAAATCACGGATATATAAATATAATGAATAATGCTAAATTTTATTGCTAAAAATTAATATTAACTTAATATACAATTTTTCATGTCAAAATTTACATTTGCAATACATAATACTGTTATATTATAAAATTAAAAAAATCACATTTTAATCAGCTCAGAACCAGTTAATATTTTCAAGGCCACTATAGCACATGTAATTCAACAAAATTAATAAAAACACTCCAATGTTTTACCAAAAATAAATACAATGGTATAAATAAATAGTTTAATAAAATACAAAGATTTGCATATTTAGGAAAAGCATAAACAGTATTATACAGAGTCAACTGTCTAATAAGATTATTAGTGTTCGTAGAGCTTATGTTAGACTAAAATATTAATCAATAAAATTAGTGTCACGTATTACTAAATTAAAATTGTCAATGTTTAAAGTTTGACATTTTTATAGCTTTAATGATTAAAAATTAAATTGTTCATTTTGCCGAGTACATAAATAAATGCAACTTTCAGATATAGGAAAGTTGATATTGACTTACGATAATAATTAATAAAATCAGAGATGTTTATTGCAGAATAGAAATTATAAAATTTGACTATTTTCTAAAGATTTTTTGCATCTGCAATTAAATTATAGCACAATGGGGAGTTACAAAATAATTTTACATTTTAAAATAACTAAGCATATGTAATTGCAGATATTAATATAATTTTATTAAAACATTTTGAAATATGATATAATTAATGGGAAAATATACTTAACCAATATCTGAAACAAATTATATTCCGATACAAAAATATGCTCTGAAATATTTATTGGGTAAATATAAAATTGAGAATTTAGGAAATATATGCATTCATAATCTGTTTGATCCTTACATCTGAGTTTGTATTATGTGAAATGAGCTAAATAAATCACGTATAAAAATGTATGACTAACAATTAATTAAACTTAATACTAATATCGTTAATGATTATGGAAATAATTCACATTCTGATTAAATTTTAAACTTTATTAGTAATGATACAACAGCCTACAACAATATCAAATATATAATTTATAAGAGTAAATCTATAAAGCAAATTTTTAAAAATTTTAAACAAATTTTGAGTTAAACTTATTATAAATTAGATTCTTGCAAATTCATTACCCTTAAATATTATAGTTTATTATAGTTTATGTCCGTTTTGAAATAATAATCTTATATACATGCGTCCAGCATTTACGTGTATTAAATTTAGTTATTGATTGAATATATAAAATTTTACTATTAGGCGTACTTAATTTTTAAATTTTGACATACTATAAATGTTACTCAATGTCGGCACCAAATTAAGATATTTAATAAATTTTGGGGGAAGAGTTATATTTTATTAAAAAATAGTAAAACATATTTTTCTATGGACAATTATAATGGGAATGAAATTCCGGGATTTAATTAACTGTCGGGGCAGAGAAAACCGCTTGATTTTATTAATCTACTTCAAAATATCGCATAAGTGCTATCGAATGCCATTTTTAATTTCTTGGGGAATTGAATCTAAAAATATGTAATTAACATAAAATACCAATAATGGTATTATATAGGTTTTGAGTTATAATCAAGATTTTTTGAAATATTAGCTTGCTAATGAATGGCGCGACCTTGCGCAGTTAAGAAAAATATTTGTTAATTTATTAAAAAATATTGAGGAAAAAAATAATGTAATGAAATAATTACAAAATAACATTTAATTAAAAAAAACTACTCCAACGTATATCAATATGTAACTTAGACAAGCAATTATAGCGATGTTTCATAAGCCATCACAATTGTATTCTATTATTTATAGTGTAACGATAATTTATTTAAACTATACTTAAATGGAAATTCTCGGGGTTTTGTGTGTGTACTAATTTAATACGTATCAACGTTTAAATTTATTGAGTGATGCAAGTTAATTTCTATTATGGTATGTTTAATGAAATCGATAAATAATTATTTGTATAAATAAAATATTTTACTTCAGTAAAATTATCCAATAAATTTGTTATATTAAAACTGCTGCAGAATAATGAAGAATCTCATTCGTCACTGATAGTGACTGTGTATGTATACATCAATATTCTAATGTACTAATGTGTTTATTTAATAAACAAGCGTAAGCTATTTTTACACTGGAGATTTTTAATATCGCACACGGGTATGGGCGCCGCCATATGCATTTGCTATCTTATAACATACAAAATGCATATGGCGGCGCCCATACCCGTGTGCGATATTAAAAATCTCCAGTGTAACATTGTTTGCTAATGATGAGACACGGGTAATTTCATTTTTTATACCCAATAACCGAATTTATAAATTAATGAATCATTAAAAATAAATATTTTATTGACATAATTATTAACTGAATAACCGGTGTTAAAATGTACATTCAATAAGTATATTAAAGTAATAAAATTGGGATTAAAATGTGACGATTTTAGATTAGTTTATGATCTATTAACGTAAATAATATAACTAATGAAATAACGATTAAATCCTTAATCTACATTTAGGAATACATAAAAAATTATACTAGGATATATAATAAATTCGCATAAATTAAAAAGGTAAATAAGATATTTAGAGATATAAATGAATTGAAATTATCACCGTTAATAACAAATTGAATTAAATTAAATTGAATTATGAAAATATATGATAAAAATAAATGAAACGGAATCGATAAAGTAATTAATAAAATATAGTAATACAATTACAAAATTTGAAATAAATGGTTAAGTGATTGCATGATTAATAATTAAAGAATAAATATTGACAAATAGGTCTATAGACCCGTGGACAGCGGGCAAAATAATATAACCACCGTCGTGGTTAGGTCACAATAAGGCTTACCTTATTATCAAATGAGGCTGAGACTGGGTGCATAGTTTTGTGGCCAATGGCAATCTATTGAATATATTGCATACATTGTGATAAAAGGAGCTCCTTTTTAATGCCTTTAGAGTTAACACAATAAAATAGTGCGCGCATCTTAAGGTTAAGATATCTCAGATAATTGGCCATAGTCTGTCTTATCGAATACCTTTAATTAATAACGGGAATAACTCTAAACTGTCAATGCTGATGATAATAAAAGATCACAATGAAATGTTCGGCGATGAGCCTAATACTGAGAAAGTCATTCCTGCGTGATATTTAGTAATACTTAGTTAAATGATAAATATATATATAGATAATTAAAAAAAAATTAAAGAATATATTAAAAATTACAGTCATAAAATATTGAGATTTTAATAGATGCATATTTAAAGATTACGTTATTATTAAGAGATTATACATAAAATTTTTAACTAAAATGCCAATTAAAAATAACACAAAAGTTAAGAAATTAAAATATTACTAAATTTAGATTTATGGAATAGAATAGAATGCATATTAAATTATTCATTAATAATGTACTTAAGTATTGGCAAAATAGCAATAAACTGAGTAATCAAATGAATGTCATTGATTAAATGTTTCGGCATTGTTCCTGAGTGAATAACATAACTTGATTAGTCTCCGGACGGTTCCGTAACTCTAAATAATTCTAGTATTAATAAATAAAAATTTTTGACAATGGAAATAACTTATAATACAAAAAAGGAATTGAAGAAATATAAATAATATTCACGGATCGTTTGAATCTAACAAACAATACGTGAATAATAATAATAATTGGTAATCATATATGTAATTAATCTGAAGCTTTAAAAGAACAAATACTACACGTGTATGAAAATTGTGTATTTTATAAAGAGCATCTTATTTTTAATATTTTACAATAAGTTTATAATAAAATAATAAATTCATTGAATCTTATGTTGAAATGTAATTTTTTAAATTATTTCAAAATAATATTTTGTAATTTTTGTAAAAAATTTAAAGTTATTGCGGCTTTTATTTACAATCAAATTAATTAACTATATTTAATGGAATAAAATATTAATTATGTTAATGAAATTTAATCATAACTTTTAATTAATATTTTTAATGTTTCATTATATAAACACTCATATATGTGCATTTTTCAATTGTTTAATTAATAAATTATAAAATAAGATAAATACTAAAATTCTGTCATTTCATTATAAACATATTGAAACAGTAAATACACAAAGAAACTGTTGTATGAGTAAATTATTAAAATCACCTTGAAAGCATTATGGTGTATGATATAATTATCTTTGCATAAATAATAATTATCAATTAATAACTTTTGAAGATTATCTTTACTAGTCTGCCCAACTATCCTAGAATCAACTTCTATAGTGTTCGTCACGAAATATTCTAAAAGTTCCTAGTGTTATAATTAAATTTCTATTAAGACTAACGCATAGAATTAGAAAATATATACCATTATTTCTTAAATTATATTTTATGTAGATTCAAACATTTTTTGCACTATAGCCGCCTTATTAAAATCAGTTAAAAATAATAAATAAATAAGAAATATGAGTATTAAATTATATTATTTTAGTACTAATGTGTAAAGTCAATCATACTAATTCAAAACGAAGCGAAAAGCGATAAATTAACTAAATTTATTGAATATTATGCTGAAATGTAATTTTATATATACTCAAATTGCTGTTTGTAACTTTTGTTTAGATTGTGTTTTACTGAAAATTATTTAAAATTGATATTTATAAACCCAATCATAGAAATGAAATAATTTAATACTTATATAAAAATCGCAATTATTTTTATTATCATTACTATTTTAAAGTAGAAACGAATACAATTTAATATGATTTATTTATGTTTTGTTTAATGAGTTGTTTTTTTTAATTAGCTAAACATCACATCACATTATATCATTATATCTACCCGCGGATTATACGTATCTAATTGTATTGTTTTTTTATTATTCATTTATATTTGGATCTCATTCAGTTATTAGAGTACTGTCATAATCTGTATCTGTTATTTGCACGTTAAATGACCAATTTAATTATTGTAATATGTATAATTAAAATAAACAAATTTGAAAAATTATAGCATTAATTAGTTAATAAACTACTAAAGAAAATTTTATAATACACATAACAATTCTAACCTGAACACCATCTACCGTGAATAACCTCTCTAACGTAAACAAATTATTGGGTTAATAATATAAAAAGCTATTTCAACATCTCAAACGTTCAATCTCCTATATCTTAAACAAAACTTTTCGTTGCAATATTGTTACGTTAAAGGGTTTATGTGTAGATATGATCAAAGTTTAAAAATATAAACTTATTGCGTGAATTCTATGATTATAAGTCTTTTAATGAATCTTATAGATGATAAATATTTCAATGAATATTTCAAATTCGTAACATGAAAATGAAATTTCTATACAAATTTACAATAATATACATTTATTCATAGACATGTGTATTTTATTCATGTTTATTTTACTATAGAATAATAATTATAACAATTTTGCTGAATACCGAGACAAAACGTCCTAGTCATGATTTGGTCGGGACAACGAGAGATCACCCTTTATTCCGTGACTGTCGCTGTTAAACCGGGAGGATTAGTCAACCTCTTAATTATGTATATCATAGCAATAGTTATCTAAATGACATACAATAAACATGATAAGAAATTTACTTTAAACTCTATATATTAAGTTAATGTAAGCATATGATTTACTTTTTAGTTTTATTAAATATCTGTATGTAAAAGAAGTGTTTTCGTTATTTTTTCAAATGTGTTATTAATTTATCTTAAAAGTTTTATTTCGTATTTTACTCAAAAGTTCGATATCTAATAACTAAGTCCGGACTTTTTCGGTGGTTAAAACAAACAGATAATTTCGGTGCCAGAATAGTACAAAATCGGTGCGTATTTTCGGTTACTTTAAAATATTTTAATACAATATATATAAAGGAAATTATTTTTTAATTAAAAATTTATTAAATTTAATAACATTGAGCTTTTCAACAATTTTTTGCATAAAAGTCCTCTAGTTTAAATAACCTCTATAACATAAACAAATTTTTTGACTTGAATTACACATATACAAATGTTTAAACCTTCGCTATTTAAACCCCATCACTGTAAAATCATATCAAAACTAAATTTTTAACACAAATATCGGGACTTTAGATGGGTTTGAGTTTCAACAGTACGTTTAATTACCTTCATTCAAAGTTTTGGTTATCTCATCATAAGTGCAATCGTTGCGCAACGACACTTGGAATTTCATTTTTATAAAATATTGTTCAAGTGCCATGACATCCTTATTAGTACCGTCCGTATACTCATTTTGTTTTTTCTGAAACTTCTCATGATTGAATATTATACATTTACCTCTCTTCGCACGGCTTATACTGTTATAATCTTTTAAATCACATTTTGACGATTCATCAGAAACATTCGGTGAGCTAAATTAGTATATAATCTTTTGCAGTAATATCGAGCGGAGCTATAGTAGTATAGAACTTTTTGCGGTAAATTATTATTTATCAAACATAATATGTATATAAACATGAAACTCGTGTAATGCTGAGATCTCTATACTACAGCTGCGCTCGATATTACTGCAAAAGGTTATATATCAGACATGGCCAAAGTCCGGAATTTTTCGATTCCCGGGGGATGTCCATGCTAAGTTTTCGCATAGGATCAAATATGTCAAAATTGCCTAGGGTGAGCCAAAAAATCGCGAAGGGGGTCAGATTTTGAGGTTTTTAATAATTTTCGCTAAAATAAGACTTTTTTATATTAAAATACACATAAACTAATACAGTACATTATAATTTGATTAAAATAACATTTTTTACACTCAATTTCAGTGAAATTCTGAATTTTAGTGTAATTTATCAATTTTCGAGGGGGGTCAATACTAAAATTTCAAAAGGGTGTCAATTTCGCCAAATCGACTAGGGGAATGTCAGCCAAAAAAATCCCGAGAGGAGGGTAACCCTACCCTTAGTCATTTCTGATGTATAAGTTTCAATTATTAATACGAATTACATACGCGCGATCTATTTGCATTGTTGAGACAAGTTTCATAATTAAAGGTTCTAATAAAATTAATCGAAATTCAATTGCTCGACAAGTGATTATCAATTGAGATTGTCGATTGTATATTGTTGTGTTTATTGTATTAATTAGTCTTTAAATTGATTAATTTAATTGATCTGTATTTAGCCTGACCTATAAATTAATTGCTGAATTCTCATTCCATTATAATCGTCCATAGGAAAATATGTTTTACGAAATTTAATATAATTTCCGGTGTTTCCCCAAAACTAATTATTTATGACAATTAAGTATCCACATTAGAGTATATAAATTTAAAATTAAAGTTTATAAATGACATTCGCCGGGCATTAAAATTACATAAATTTAATTAACTATAGTTTTTGAATACGAAATTTATGTTAACACCCGTTTTTGTATATCTCATAATTGTGTAAAGGGTTCAAAATTTACTTTATTTTATCTTTTTTCGATTTATGTCTGTTTATTTCAAAAACACTTTTCGCTTTTATATTAAAATTGCATTTGTTTTTAATGTCCGATTTACATTTATGTTCTATTTTTCTGCTGCCAATTGGG
>LBFL01002430.1:5576-16248 GCA_000988845.1 Hypochthonius rufulus
ACAAATAAACTCATATTCACGTTGACATTTCCAAATATTAACTTAGGAATTTCTCAAATGAGATGCTACAATGGGTCCGCCGCCGCTGCAACAGTATTATATTAGCACATATACTCATACAGATGTGTTCTTTAAGAGAGTATTACCCCGACATTCAGCACTATCCAAGATTGTGATGACCGCCACAAGTAACATATAAGGGTGAGATACATTTGGATGTGGACGCTGCGGAACACTTAATTTTTCTCATCTCTTTTCCTTCATTAATCTTCACGAACATACAACAAAAAGAGAGAGGAGAAACGGCAAAGAATTGCATCGCATCCGATGGTGATGCGGATGTGAACTAAAAACGAAAGTATCGTTCAATACACATGTGAAAAAGTCACTGAAACACTCAAACAAAATTATATTATTATATTATCGTATTTATATATGTTTATAATCAAATGTCAATATTATAATTCCTGTAAATTTAATCAAAAAATAAATTTATAAAATAATGAAAATATTTCAAATATTAAATAAATTAACGATAAATTAATCGTAATGAAAATGCATATATAAATGGTATTTAAATCAAATTTAGAGATTATGATGATAATAATGATGTATAACATGAGATGATAAAATGAGAAATAAGATATTTTATGATAATATTTATGATAATATCACCAAAAGTTTTATGCAATTCCATTGGGAACATTATGCAAATTAGAAATTTGTACTTAAACTTTTCATGTTAAACATCGATAGATATTATCGCTTTTTATATGTGTCTTTAAACATCACTGCAATAAATTATTTCCTAATAAATATGAAGCATTTTCATTTATATACATATGTATTCATGAAAATGTGTAAATGAAAATTTTCTGATTTATTTTAATTGTAAAACTTTGAGAAACGCTAAACTATTATTTTTGAAATCATTAAATTCGATTATTTATAATGCGACATTATTTTTGATATTAAAAATCTTCAGAATCTTAATAATTTTTGCAACGGATTTAAGCAATTTATTTATAACAATGGTTTTTGGATTTAAATATGCGACATAAACCCCATGCAAAAGTACAGGATTTTGCACTCGTATTATTTCAATAATACACAGACACTCAAATATTTTAATAATTATTATTTTATTAATTAATTTGGAAATATTTTTCTGAAATAATTACACAATAATCCTGAAATATAATAAATAAATGGAATAAAAGAAACGGTCGAACATTGAATAGAACTTTTTATTCCTAATGTAATGCACTCTTTTGCTTCTTTTACTTCTTTTATTGCGGAGGGTTCGTAAGTTAATTGCTTCTCTTTGTGGAGAGTGGAGACATACAGAAAAGGGACAACAGATACAATGTACACAATGAGATGAGCATCTCTGTGATGGAAATGGAGATGCTGAGGAAAGAGTCATCCCTATGGGGGTCCATCACTTCTTTTAGAGGAACATTTGAGACCACCGCTGGGAACGAAATTGGCATGACCGTGGCATGACCGCCGCAAACTCTCACTGACAAATATACTGTTACACTTGAGAATGGTGCGCCTTTGGGGATGAGGATCAAGAGATGCGAATAGAGAAACAAAATGAAAGCGCTCTGATGAAAGGGACATCTCATGAAAAGTGAAGGCTCTGCATTTATGGCCAAATTATTTAATAAATCTCTTTAAATCAGCAATAATTACGTTAAATTTAAAGAAATAATTTAATAAATACAAAATGTAATAATTACAATTTCTTAGCATATGATTGCGCCAAATATAATGATCATCGAATAGGAAATGTTCCATGAAATGTTACACTGTGCGTGACTTTATGCAGTGATAAGTCACGCATTAGGGGATGGAGAGATATGACAACAATAATCACATGAGAGTCATTTACATATGTAAATCTGCATTTTCTATTTAATAATATATTGGTTTTGGGCACTTTTGAACTTCACTTTGAATTATTGACGCGAAAGAGTTTATTTCCAATATTTCTCCACGATAATTGTTATAAGAGATATAAACAATCATATTAATTCAATTGATTTTCCCAATTTACTTCCGGTCCGATTCAAATGGTTCAAGTGTCGTATTGACGAAAGTGCTAAATATTTTAAAAACACATTTTTAAAAATAAACTAAAAATAATTAATTATTATTCATTAAGAATTTTTGATTTTAAATAAATTTTTTGTTTTGTTTCACTTCGATCATTTGACACAAATCCTTTTATTACAATGTAATACTACAATGTAATACTACAATGTAATACTGAAATGTAATACTATACTGCAAGTAGTAGTTGAAGATTAAATATACATAAATGTATACAAATTTAATAATGATCAATTTTAGTATTGTTGTATTGTATTATCCTTAAATGTAAATGCCGATTATTGTGGATTGCATATGAAATATACATTTATCCTGAAGTGTCCTCAGCACAGTGCCCTTTACCCGAGGAAAGATTTATGCAGATGTGAGTTGAAAGATAACATAAGAGGTCACAATCGAGTATATTGAAAACATTATGAGTGCGATAATTAAATTTCGACAATAGAAAGGGCATATGAGTGTTGATATAAAAATGTTCACCTGAATAATGCAAAAATGCATTGAATCATCGAGTTGATCATCGCCATTATGATTCTCACTCCAATGGTGTGCAACAAAATGAATTGAGCAGATCCGACAGTCAAATATTTGCCAAACTGAAGATGATGATTTGAACCCACCATTGTGTTCCTCTCTCACTCAAACCCCCATCAATTTCATCACTCTCAACCCCCGTTTCTCTATTCTCCATCCTCAGCACATATCACACAACACATGCACATACTCTTCATCATGAGCCTTTCAGTGCTGAGATATAATATTCACCGACAGACTCGAGTCTCAATATACAGAACCACCTCATGGTGCGCCGCATCGGATTATAATCGAGTGCTGAGCTCTTCTCTATGGTTCTATCGTACGTCTCTATGGTACAAAAATTCTCTTTTTGTCGCTGTGCAAAAAGATTGTAATAAAGAGGAATGCGGTGCTAAAGTGCCATTCAAAGTGCATCTTTGCACCATATGCAGCAGAGCATCATCAGCAAAACCTCATCCCATGTTCTAAATACTTTGGTAAGAGATAAGCACATTCATTGTCACCAGCGGATCGATAGCATATTAAGAATAAGAATATCAACACAATCAACGACCAAATAGAGTTGTGTCAATAATAATGATGACGCATCGGGTATTCAAATCACGACAATTTTGGCCATTCATGAGAATTGCCATTCCAATAAAATACAATATGGAAATGGCATGTGTCATTTCATCAAAAATATGTAAAATTCTAATACCATTAGCATCAGAAATTGCAATTTGCGATTCTGTAAGTATCATAACCATCATCATCATCTTCACATAGAATCAAAATGAAACATATGAATACACCCAAAGATGAGATTATGTAACGATGTGATTTGAATATCGAAGTACCATTTGCATGATATTCCGATATCATTATCATTATCATGTCGAATAAAATGTCTCTGATATACGTTGTGACCTATGATTTGATGATTGAAGTGAATCACCATTACCTCAGGGACGATGTAATATGCTGGATATGGCATCGCAAATACAATGTATAATACAATATATGATACAATGTACGATGCACTTTTGAGAATTCCCTACTTTTATATTTTCGCATTATGTTATGTAAGAGTAACGTATAGAGTAAGTAATATGTTTGTTGGCACAACACTGGATGTATCGGTTGGCCTCAGCTATGCTCGCGAAAGAGTCGATACAAACCAAAAAGTGATGAGAGACATACCAATACCATACCGATACTATACCAAAGATAGAGTAACGACCGAATGTGCTGATGCTACACACAAATTGCGCTGATTCAGTACAATTGGGAAGAGATAAGAGGGAAATGCGATTCTTTCGCAGTGAATCTGAAATGATGCGATTCACGGACAAACAAATCAAAAGTGAAATGTTTATATTTTCAAATCCATATATGGACATATATGGACATGTTATTGTGTTACTTTAACTCCGATACAAAACGCCGTAATTTATAAAGAGAAACGCTTTATTTCCTTTAATGATATTTGAGTCAAGTATAGAGTTAGTTCCATGGATACAGTAATGTTGCATCACATGAGCAGCATCTGCAGCATCACATCTTTTCTTTCTCATCGGCACACAATGGCAGACCTCAGACCTCAGTGGTTCCACGCGACAACACCCAAAACGACTCATTCCCTACTGACCATATATGAGACTGCATCAGCACTAACATCTCGTTTCCATAGAAACATACATCAGATGAGAGATTGTAAATGACCATTTACCACTACCACCACTTCCACCACCACCTGCAACCATTAGGTCAAACATATAATTGGCAGACCCTCACCAACAACAACAAGTCACATGTCATGTCATATCTATTGCAACACCCGATTTCCCAATCGCAATGCAAATTGTTTAATCATCCCAAAAGTAAATCGGAATAACTTTTATAGAATTATAATTTCCATTTGCAAATGTGTAAATATCAAATGATGCAAATTGAGATGAGATCAGTGAATGGAACAAAGAAAAAAGTGAAACAATTGTGTTATATACAAATATATGTTTAGAGTGATGTTATGTTATATTCATTGTATAGCATCATTTGGTGCACACTCCCATGTGAATCTCTATAATGCCATAACAGTTCATTGTTTGCGATGGTGAAGGGATGAGATGTGATGCGGTTTCTATGGTTACACTCTTGGAGTTAGTGATATGTTAGGCTGACTTTTGCTCATAGAAAAGATCACACAGCAAAAAACAGTCACAGTCAACAGAAGTAGAAAATAGAGAAAAGAGATGAGATGAGACCCTAAAGAAAATTGTGAGAGTGACAATGAAAGAGGCGACAAAAGGCAAATATTTGACATCACTCCAATCAGAGAC
Organism: Hypochthonius rufulus; assembly: GCA_000988845.1. Taxonomy (NCBI): domain Eukaryota; kingdom Metazoa; phylum Arthropoda; class Arachnida; order Sarcoptiformes; family Hypochthoniidae; genus Hypochthonius; species Hypochthonius rufulus. The sequence continues at coordinate 10,553 of LBFL01002430.1, forward strand.
ATCACAAGTTTATAACAAAATCTTATCTCATTATGGCACTCTGCAAATGCAATCATTGAAAGGCATATGCATACATTAGACAAGAGTCAAGTATAAAATAAAAATAAAATTTCTTTTCGCGTTACACAATTCGGTTGACCAAAAAAGGAAGAGATTCTCCAATATTATCACATAAGATATAAGCAATACGAACATCACGTGTTTTCATATAAAATCAAATGTGATCATCTCATATGATGTTATTCGTTGAGTCAGTATATAATATGTGAAAAAGCATTGGGAATGTCATCTCTTATCATTGTCATTCACAGCATAATGTGTCTCTCTCCACCATAGGGACCGAAAGGACCAAATCATATTGAAGAGATGGAGATACGGCAGTGGCCCCGAAGCACCGACCTTTGTACAGCCAATAAAAGCATTGTCGTGTATGGCAATGAACACACATGGGATATGACAAAACACATATTCTCCTCTTTCTCATTGATGCAGATTTGAGTTTACATTAGGAAAATGTTCGCATTCCTTTTATATTTATTACTCTGATATACGAATACGAATCACAATTGAGAATTGGAGATTTGAGATTACGAAACAGAAATGCATCTTAATATATGGTGATGGTGATGCTGATGGTGATGATCATTCAAAAGGGAAATGCAAATGTTTAATACCGAAGACAATGGTCTCACATCACTAGAGATTCAATACTCAATATACGAGCGAAATTATGGTAAAAAGTTCTGAACAATGATGGAATTACTGTTGAATGACCAACTTTGTGAGTAATTAATGCGACTAATTAGTTATGGGACTAAATACATGTTCACTTACACAAAGTTCACGCTCAAATCACATTACATCCATAGCATCGACAAAATGGTTGTGTATGATGTTCAATCGCAACTTTTAAGATTAGGCATGTCCATGAGTGTTGCCCGAAGTGCAATTAAAATGTATTTATTAATTTACTATAATCACACTAAATTATTGAAATTATCAACAATTTAATTGATCGATGAGTCCGCAACAAAAACCACACTGAACTGTGTGCGGCACAAACACAGGTATATAAAAATGAATATTGACTGTGACTATTGAAAAGTCATACCATTAGTAAAAGAGTAAAGGAAATAATTGGGTACAGTAAAAAACCGTTATAATTAACAAAATCATTTCTTTTTACAATTTAAAAAAAGAAATTAATTTTAATTGCAGTTTTGGTATGTATAGTGATGTGACCATTTTTGGACTCACTTTTGTCCTGTTTTTTGCTAAATTTCACGTTAAAGTCGAATGTAATGTTCCCTCACATTGCGGAACATTCTCAAAGAATATTTTTAAAGTACCAAATTTGGTACTAAATTTCCAATGATTGATTTACATTTTTATTTTCAAAGATAATTTAATATAAAATTTGAAAAATTATCTCAAATAAACTGAACCCATAATTATCATAACAATTTCTGGACAAAACGAGTTTCGAAACTTCAGATCATATCGTAGTTTCGGGACATTTTGAGGTTCAAATATCATTGACGATTCTAATTAATTGATTAAAAGAATATGATTGTAAAAGTTTAAAGATTTTTCACAATAACAATAACCATTAAATAAATTTAAGAGACATATAATATGATTTGTATTGAGTTACAAAAGAAGCAAAACGATTGATAATCAGATCATGAGTGTGAGAGAAGTGCTGATGTCGCAAATCCCTTTTGGGAGTGTCGAATCAGCAATGAGATTCTCTTAGATCTATGATAAACTGCGGCAAAAAGAATGCGGCATATGTATATACGTATATATATATATGTATATATAACGGATATTTTACATTACAAAGTGATTAAAAACAACATCCTAATGATGTTTCTCTTTTTATAAACATTAAAGTTATGTTCGACAATTGTAAATCTTCTCTAAAGTGTCACATTTTAAACTTAATTTACGACGAACCAAAAAGTACAACCCTCAGAGGTATTGTTATGTATTGTTAAAGGTAAAGGAAAGTACAGTAAATTCAATGAAAGAAAACATTAAATGTTTAATAACAGAGTTTTATACAATATAATGACATATAAAATTGTTGTGAATATCAGTGTAATAACGATGATGTAAAAGTGACGAAACGAAGAGAATGAAGAGAATGAAGAGAATCGAGTGAATGACGTGAGAATTGAGTCAGCGAAATATTCTCGAGAATATTGGACAAAACACTGGACAATACATTGGACAAAAGATGACATCCGACATCTGTGTCCAGAACCAGTTCAATCGAGTGATATAATACAATATAATGCTACACTATGAAATAATGCGTGAACTGAAACATCTCTATCATAAAGTTAATATAACTCTTATATAAAACATCATATTGACACAAATGGCAACATATGGATGACCGTCACTGGAATAATACATTTGTCAGATAACGAATTGTGTCCGTGTCATGTGATTCCACATTAAAGAACGGTCATCGTATGACACAAACTCAAATATCAGCTCAAATCTTTTCATTCTTTTCATTCAAATATTTAAGGCGAACGAAATTCTTAATTATTATTATCGTCTCAATTATTTACAATATATACGTTAATAAATAATGCATAAAAACTACAAAATCCATAAACAAAAGTGAAATAATTAAATATTAAATTGAAAGATGTGATTCATCTGTTGCATTTCGAAATAAGAACGGCATCGTTAGCATCAGAGATCAGAATTTTATGTTCTAAAATTAAATAAACATTATAATACAAACATGGCTTTTGACTACAATTTTCTGTGAAATTCTTTAGTTTTACTGAAATGCGAATAATCAGAGTACGGAATTATATGAAATGTCATTATATAATACCACTAATTTGTAGCTGTATCAATATAATTTTAGAATCGCATTGCACATAAACCTCATCTCTTTTGCATGTTCACTATTTTTGTCGTATTTCTGTTGTAATAAGCCTGTAATTGTACATTTTGTACATTTCATATCTTTGTTCTATTTTTTGCTTTCGACTGATTTTAACAGGACAATCGTGTGAAAAAAGTTGAGGTTTGAGTGTATTTCAGATATCTGAGGGTTAATTAGAGTAAAAATATAGAGTATTCTTAACGTAAACATTTTCTTTTGTAATAATATACAAATATAGTTATTAGATTTTACCACACGATTTGCACCCCCTCCCTCCCTGCTCTGTTCCAATATAATTCCAAAAATATTGGAATTTATAACCCAATTTTTTTCGGTTCTTTCAGTGTGATGAAATGGAATAGTTCCTGTACAGGTACTCAACGACTGAATATGATTTTTACGATAGAAAAAAATAGGATTACATGAAAGTCTGGTCTTTAATTATCACAACCGTCATCGTTGATAAATGCATTTAGAAATACGAGAAATGTGCGCAATTATTGAATTTTGCCGTTAAGCATCACATGCGACGGTAATTTCATTGACATTCGCATATGTGATTCAATATTATATCGTCACTTAATATTTGATGAAATGAGATATATAAATGCAGAATCAAATAAATGAAATAAAAGGGAACACTATGAATGGAATCACATTCTTTGGATGCATTTCGCTCTTTCGGATCATATCAATTATTAGATTAGTGATGCTGCAGATGATAGAGAAAAGAGAAAATGAGGGACTACCGAATGTGAAGTTTTCATTGCTCTTTCAAGAGGTTCAAATGGATTATGAATAATGTATTTAAAATATAAAATAATAATAATTACTTTTATTTTATACTTAATTTTTTGAATTACTTTTATTGTTCAATGATTTTTATATGATTTATAAGAATAATAAACGAAAGCATATCTCTAATGCTGTTATTTTTATCAAATATTACGCGCGATTAAAATTAAAATTTATTATTTATAAATGCCGTTCGCATTCGATGTAAGGAAATGATGCGTACGGAAAGTTAAGAAATATTCGTTTTAAATATTAATGCGACAACAGAGTCATGTGACTAACACTGAAGTACACCGAAGTACACCGAAGTACACCGAAGAACACGCATTATGTTAATAATTAATGCTCTCTGAGGTCAGTGTTTAACTGTTCAGATACACGACATTTGAGACCATAAATAAGGAACGCACAAATATAAAATATGAACAAATAAATTGTGAATGCACAAATGGAAAATATAATTATCTGTTGAAACTTTATATATTTATTTCCAAACAAATAAATTATATTATATTCGCAATTAAATAATGAACATCTTAAGACATTTTAATAATAAATGCGACGCAAATGCGTGTGACAAAAACAAAGATATTCATGTCGAAGATGAATCTGAGTAATAAAATTTATGGCATATTTAAAGTGAGAGACGAATACAAACATAAGAGTTCGGAGATGAAACAGTGTAAAGTCATAAAATGGAAATCTTTTCATAAACAAAAACAAACAGAATCTTTTAGAATCTTTTCCTTCTCTAATAATTAGCGAACGATTGTCAAATATTTCTGTGATGTGCCAAATGTGTCAATGCAAATGTTTCTTACGACATAAAAGTGTCGGCATTTCTGAGGCCACAAATATAAAGTAACAAAAGTTCGGTGCTATTTTTAAAGACTATATTTGGAGCTATAAAAACACTTTAGTTTAGGAGTGAATTCTTCAGAACATATGTTAAACGCACTAAATAATGGACAATACATTTGAATGGAGGAAATTATTATTATTATCGTCGAGGAAATGATAAACTCAAATGCGTAATCAGATAATTAATTGGATTGGAAATTATGTTTCAGATATGATTATCATACGCAATTAGTGATTACAGAGATAGGATAAAGTCAAACACAAATGAACCTTTCATAATGCAATTATTGTATACCAAATGATTACATATTTTAAGGTAGTGATGGTGGTGATGTCTTTGCAATTGAGTGATTATTGAAGCATCACATATGACCTCAGTGTACAATGAACTGTCAAATGGTAATGTTTGTCAGTCGATGCCATTGAGAAAGATACGCGTTGCACCTGTTGCTGGAGATGCAAATTAGAGACAACAGATATCAATTAAATTAAGCACAGGTGTGTGTTCATGTGATGATAGTAATTAGAAAAGCCCCCAAAAGTGGTGACCATAGACCATACAATATAAATTGTTAGACATGAAATATAAATTGACATAACCGCTGTACCCGAATATCACTCATCCCAAAACTACTTAAATAGTTTCGGTTACAAAACATTGACATTATCGATTCACTTAAACGTGTGCATTTAAATGTAATATATTTGATGTTAAAACAAAATTAAAATAATTTTATTAATTAAATAAGAAATAAATGATATAAATGATGGAATTGGAAAAATGATTAAACAGAAACTTCGGGCATTAATCTTAAAATAGAGAAATGTCAATGTTTGAGTTAAAAAGTTATTTCTCTTTGTATGTCAGTATCACACTTTTCAACCGTTAAACAATGTTAGAGTCAATATCTTCAAAAGTATTTCTCTTTTCTAACAGAGTGAAGATGAGCGGCACATGAAAAATGATGCTGCATCTTCACTCTCACATCCTCATCCTCATCTTTTCTTTAGATCGACCCTTTAACCGTTTTCACTATTTTCTCACTTTTTCCACTGATGACACATCAGTTAGTTTCTCAAAAGAATATAAAGAGAAAAATATTGGAAAAACAATGCTCAAAAACGT
>LBFL01002438.1:0-10635 GCA_000988845.1 Hypochthonius rufulus
AGCAAAACAAATGTTAAAAGTTTTTCCAAAAATTTAAATACTCATAAAGAACATGATTTCGAAGAGAAAATTTCAGAAGAGATTTATGATGAGCCCGTATATAATGATTTATATGACGATGTTCATGCGAATGCAAATGTTAATGAAGATTCTCAATATACACCAATGCATAGCGGTTTAAATAAAAATTTTGATATTTATATTCCACCATCACCGATATATTTGGACATTACACAAAAATCCTCGAACATGAACCCTTTCTAGCATCAATAACCTTTCTAACATAAAGAAATTCTTGGTGCGGATTCATTTACCACTCCCCCGCCCCTATATTTATCTCGCTATCATTAACAAAAATTTTCACAACAATATGGTCACGTTAGAAAGGTTCAAGTGTATTTCTGTGACATTCCACGCATTCATTTGTCCTTCAATTTCTAGATTTTTTTCATGAACCATCAATGAAAAGTTCAATTTTAATGTTAAATAGAAAAATAATAGCATTAACGACGGACATAAAACAATAAGTGACATGCAATAGACATGAATGAAAGTTCTAAATATATGTAACAAATTTTATTTATAAAACACTCTGTTTTTATTGATAATCAATAATAATCGCGCGTATTTTTTGTTGTGATTAAATGTCATTGATATTTTCATTTATACAATTATTTTATTTTCACAAATATTAAAACATTAAAACTATTGTTTTACTAAAAAATTGTTGTAATTAAAAAATATCCTATTATAATATCACGTGATGCAATATTTGAATATACAAATTACATAGCTAAAAAGTTCAAAATTTATAACTTCATAATCTCATTTTTCACAATCAAATTAAACTGACAATTTTCACATTTGTTTTTGTCATATTTATTAATTAATTAATAAAAAATGTATTTTGTATTATAAAATACTTTAAAATTTCAAAATATTTGTGTTCAATCGTTTTATTTTCGAAGATCATAATTATTCTAATTTATTCTTTTCGACCCGAAAAAATTCTTAACTCACAAATATTGAATTATCACTGCAGTCTATGCACTCATGGTTAATATGTTTACTGAACATCTTACATCATGTGAAATGGAATAAAATAGTTTAATTTATTCTTAAATTTTTATTTAAAATTTTTAATTTTATTAGCATTAAATTAGCTTTAAATACATAAATTATTTTATGTATTTAAAGCGAATGTAAATATTAGCGACTCTCTGGAGCATTAAATTTGAAATCAATTTTTTTGACGATTAAATGTTTTTAAGAAATTCAAAAGATTATGATTTATTCTCATGTTCATACACTACAAATTAATATTTATTTTATTCCATTTTAATCAATTTAAAAATAGTTATTAAACAAATGGTGGCAGCATATAGTTTTAAAAAATATCGAAGAAATTAGATTTCTGGTCAATTGACGAATGATCACTGAATATGATTTAGCTTAATATGTAGATACAACTCTTATCTGTTACGAAAACTTTGAAAAACCTTTAAAAATAGGGTAATTTAGACAAAAAAATAGGGTTAAATATAGTAAAGGAAAATTTTCAATAAGATTTAATGAACATACCAATTAGCGATCCCATTTAAATACTGTACAAAAACTATTGCATTAGCATTAAATCTCACATATAAATGTGAAAAATAAAATAATGGACACATTTTAGAAAAAAATTTTAAAACAGCATAATATTGACATTAAAATCATAATAAATTTTGTTAACTAAAAAAAGTTTGTTTAAATGCGATAATTGAGCAAATGGTGAATTTATTCAATTATAGGAAATTTTACAATTAATAAATTCGATTAAAATGATTTTCACCGAACTAATGTTTATATTCAAAATTTGTATAAAAACACACGTAATACACACATGTACTGTGAGTATGAAGTCCTTTTACGGTCATACGGTATCAATATAAAGCGGAAAATTTTTAGAAGATAATTAATTGTCATTTATTCTACTATTAAATGGATTTTATAACAAATTTTTATATCGTGCCAATTAATAGAAAATTAACTCTACAATATGTCTTAAATATAGCGCCACCCTATACATACATACATATGACTACAGGTAGAGCGGTTTGTTCTCCGCCACTAGTAATAAATAACGTTGGAAAAGACCCCCTAATGATTATTGAATAATTGCAATGGTTGCCCCCCACCCCACGTTATTTATGTCCCTGCCACCAATCCCATATGGCGCAAAATTAGGAAATCTGATACTTTAGGATCATATTACAAGTTTAATTATAATAAATTAGAGATTATTTTTGCATAAAAAACAATCACAATAAATATCGATTAAAAATCAAATAAATGTCAAATTGATTGACAAATAATTAATTAAAATGCATGTAAAGTGTTAGGTAAAAAATGTAATATGATATAGATTGTAATTTAATACGTAATATGGTCATTACAGATGGTAGTCAAAAAAGGGGTATATAAGTTACACACATTCTCAGTGATTTTCATTGAATCAAATGATTTAAAATTATTAAGAAATTAAAAATATATTGAAAATTTAAATATAATTAAAGATAATTATAATATAATAATGGCCACAATGCAAAGTAAAACCATATTTGAACATTCAATTGAAGAGAATTCGAGTGAGGATGGCTCTGGAGAGGGACCGTAAACCAAAAAAGCAAATAAAGGAGAATCGAAATCCAAACCAACTTTGTGTAACAATAATTTTAAAACAATTATTTTTAATTTTATAAATGTATAGCATTTGAAAAAAGCTTTTCGTATACCGACACTGAACCAAAAAATGTCACACGTGTGTCACCAACCGATACTGTATGCTTAATTGGGGGGCAGATCGGTATTTTTAAATACTGAATGGTAGAGGATAAAGTGAATTATCGCTTTATCTACAAAATTGATGCTCATTTGTGTGACAATTTGATTAAAGGATTAAATTATGTCAAAACTAAAAAAGGAAAAAAATAAATTATAATAATGCTTAAAATATATATTCTGCTTTTATTTAAAGTACACTTAAACCTCACTTTTTTACATTTTTCATTTAAAAGATGTTTTAAATTTATAAACAAAAAATATTTTAATGAAACTATTTGAGTGATTTATAGTCATACGAATGAATCTTAAATAATAAATATGCAAAAGTAAAACATTTAAAAAAGTGAGATTTATGTGAAAATTATTACGTTTATTATTTGTTTTAAATTTTACAGTGAATTTAAAATATTTTATTATATTTTATTATACACTTTAATGCTATATTTATATAACAATAAAAATAAACATATTTCATGATAAATATTTGTTTTAAATTTAAAATTATCAAAATAATTGTAAACATATTATTTTCAATTAATATTAATAAATTTTTTGCTGTACTTAAAATTTATTGCTTTATTTTTTATATATAATATGCACTTTAAATTAAAATTAAACATTTAGTAGAATTTATAAGATTTTAAATAACATTTCATTGTTATTCATACGATTATTGAATTGATAATAATTCAAATAAACAATATATAAAATAAAATATTTAATTATTAAAGTTTATATAATCATTAAATTATATTTCTTACTGAATATTAATAATATGAAAATTAAGAAATTTTTATTTCCGTTTAATGGTATTTTTCTTTAAAAATTTTATCTGATAAATAAATTGAAGCTTTAAAATGAAATCTTATGATTTTCTTTCATTTAAAGATATTTATCTTTATAAATCACATATCATTTAAATGTATTTATCACAAATTAAATTTTTGTTTTATCATAAAGTTGCAGTAATATTAATAAAGGATGAATTATATAATAAAATTTATACTTATTTTTAATTCCGGCGATAAATTAAAATTATGATAAATGATAAATCAATTTTGAACATATTTAGTATTGTAATTTTTACATATTCACACAAAATGTTTAAATTTTTCAATATAATTACCTAAAACTAGATTTTTAACACAATTTTTATCATGATATTAAAATCATAATTTAAATACATTTCCCAAATCAGCATATTTTCATTATAATAATTAAATTTTTAAGTTTCATTAAAAATCATATTACATAATTTTTACTATAATCCATTCCCATTTTCACATATTTTAATGTAATAAAAAACTCTTTCATCAGTCCATTTAAATTGCATTTTAAGAATCATTTGATATTTGAGATAATTTATTGTCAATTCAATTAATTGGTAAACGCATAATATAAATATTAACGACGAAAATAAAAATTGATAATAATTTTTTTCCTCATCATGTCAAATTATATGTAAAATTTTATATATCCCCATATGGTTTGTCATTTATGAGCTGACATTAATATATCAGAAAAGCACTTATGGTATCAGTATATGAATGCATTTAATTACAAATTTTATATATCAAATTACAAAAGAGATCATTGAACTAAAAAAACCCATAATACAAATCATAATCACATTTTTCAATTATTTTTTACAAAATTCGCATTTATTATTATCATAATTATTAAAGATGTTTTATTATTTTTAAGCTTTCATTAATTTACTAAATTTATTACATATTGCATTGTATGATCAGCAAAAACTAGCGTTTTATAACTATTTTTAGTTTAAGATTTTTATAAAAATAAAAAAGTAAATATAAATTGACAAAATTATTATAATTAAAGGGTTATATAAAATGTTTTGTATTATTAAGAATTTTCACGTGTGAGTGTTCACATAACAGCATTAAATATTTGAATTATTATATAAAAATAAATTTTCTATGAAATTTCAGTATAATTTTATATAAATTATCTTATAAAAATGTTATAATAAATTAACATTTCTATTTCCTTATATGAAACATTAATTTTAAAATATGATATAATGAATTATCGTAATTTTAATCATGCATATTAATCACATCTCTAATAAATTATTAACAATAAAATGATACATAAGAGAACGAAACGATGCGATAAATATACAATAAATATACCGCAAATAAATTTGTAAGAAAAAATATTTTTTTCAAAAAGTAATTTATCATAATAATGTTGCGATGTAAATATGTATTTATTTCTACATTCTGTTGTCATCCGGTATAATTACGGGTCTCAGGCAAAAATGGACAAAATGCGGTACAATTGCGTCCAGAGTGCATGACATGCGGGGCACTCTACGTAAATGTGTAAATTCATGGAATTTTTGTGAAATAAATCGTTTCATTGAGGAACTACGGGTCTCAGATCAAAATGAACAAAATTCGGGACAATTGCGCTCAGAGGGCGGGACATGCGGGACATTATGCAAATAAGTAAAAATGATGGATCTTTTCATTTAAAAACCGTCGTATTATTGCGGGACACATTATTTCGCATTAAAACTGTGTGGGACACCACTCTCCATTGTAGGACATCTAAGACCCGTATACGGGACACGCATTGTAGCGCATTAATAATGTGCGGGCCAGATTATCGTTGCAGGATTGCCTGGCAGAATGCGGGACATCTGAGACCCTTAGGTATAATAATAATATAAATAATTTACAAAAATAATAATGTATACAACAATGTGTTAACATAATTGACAATGTAATAAAAATATTGTTAATTTCTTGTCAGAAATGACCAATTATTATATGAGTATATGCAAGAACTTAACAATAATAATAATATTCAAATCATAATCACATTTTTCAATTATATTACAAATTTAATAATTTAGATTTTCTGAAAAACAAATGAAATTGTATTCAAATTTCATTGACATAATTAAATATAATAAATTAATTATCCATAATAAAAAGTACATATAAAATCCTCTAATGCGAAGATCCTCTCTAACGTAAACAAACATTTTTAGAATCACATAAACAGTTGCTATTTCAATGTAAAAAACTATTCTATCGAAAGCAGAATTTTCTACCACAAAATGTTCATTTTAGTGTGGTCTAAATGTAAAGTTTATGTCAAATTAGCTGTTCTTATCTTAAGAATAAACTTATCTTTTATCACTCACATATAATTCTCTATTAATTCTTATCCTTTTTATGAATAAAAAAGTGGTAAGGATAAGGAAATAAACAGCTAATTTGACATAGACTTTACATCTAAGGTTTCATTCACAATGCTAGAATCACAAATATAATTATATTTCATTGTTAATGGAAAAAAATATGAAACAACTTGTATATTTAAAACGTAACTCATAATAAATTAGAAAATATTATTTAAGGAGTTATCTATTTAATTATATATTTTATATTTACATATTTAAAGATTATGTTAACTGATATGTTAGTAATATGATCAATTGTGATACACAAGTATAAGTCATTAAAGAATAAATATATCGTTAGAAAATGTTCAAATTACATATGAATTATGTTAATACGAAAACTCAAATCACATAAAACTTATGCAATTACAAAATTTTATAAAATATAAACCTCTCAATCGTAAACATAGATTGAGATGCAATATGGTTATGTTAGAAGTTTTCATTTGTATTTCAGCGATAAAATTATTTTTAAGATAGTGAAGTCTGTACATTGTACAGTCTGAAAATAAATTAAAATGTTTTGACCTCATTTAAACTGATGGTTATATGTTCACGTTACGCATTACATTAAAATAATTAGAAAACAGTTTACGTTAAGAGATTTTACATTAGAGAAGTTTCTGTATAAATATATCTGAATGCATATTTTAAGTGCGCATTTAATACCCGATTGTTTATGATGACACTTGATAAATTTTCCATCAATACCCATATCCAATATCTTATCAATGATGAGATACTTACTGATACCCATAAACCCTTCTAACGTTAACCTCCTCTAGCGTAAATAACTTTGATAACGTAAACAATGTCTTAGGCCCGAGTAATATAAACCTTTACTATATTAACATCTCTAATGTAAAATCCTCTATATCACTAACAAGTATTTTGCCGCAATATAATTACGTTAGAGGGTTTAAGTGTGATTAAAATTGTTTTTGCTTTTAAAGGATGATGTGTGACTAGATATTTTACTATTGATTATCTAATCTAAAACTTTATAATTAATTAATTAACTACTAAATAATGCAATAAAATAACAATTTATGATATTATTGATTATAAAATTTTGTGAATCGTGATTCCGAAAGTGTATGAAATACTCTTATACATTTCTATTCTATTATGATAAATACAAAAATGTTTTATAATTTGAATTTTATTTATGTAAATTATTTTATTTTTTGATTTATTTATAAAAAATTAATTCTATTATTTATTTATTACATATAGATAATAAAAATATATAAACTAAATTGTAATTATTGCATATAAAAAACGAAGTATATATTTAAACAATTTTATAATAAAAAAGAAAGTACATATATTTTAATCAATATTTATGATTTAATAAATAATAACGTATCTAAGATTATAGTTTACCGCGCAATTTACTTAATCCTAAAATATGTTTGTAGTCATCAGATTAAAAATTAAATATAATAATTATGTATAATTGTATGTGCATAAATTTTAAATAATTTGTACAAAATAATTGAAAAAAATTCAATTATTTTATGGGAAATAAACAAAACAAATTATTAAATTTTAAATAAATATTTTGTTAACATTTCTCATATAAATGTTTGAATCGAATCATCAGTAATTAATATGCTATAAACATAAACTAATTTTACAATGAAATGTAATACTATTACTCATCTAACCATATCATTAATGTAAAAAATTAAAATATTCATTAACGAATGTTTAGATTTGCAATAAGATCAACAAATTTTTGTAAAATATAATTAAACATTCTCAAACCCAGATGTGCAACTTTAAAAATGATAAATTAATTTTTTATCATTTCAGATTTCCAATTTACATCTCTAACCGATATGCATTTCAAATCATTAAATCGGACGCAAATAGAATATTGTATATGCAAATAGAATATTAAAAAATTCATCATTGAAAATCCTTTAATGAATCACTACCGAAATACAATAGAAAATGTCAAAAGAATTTTAAGGAAAAATATTTACTCATTCTATCATGCATTAAGTCAGATCAGTATAATTAATAATGATAAAATACAATGTATGAAATTTAACTATCAATTAGAATATAATTTCATTGAAATTTTAGTTTTTCGTCTGTTTAGATGCTATCGATACCCCAATGGAAGCAATAGAAAAGCGTAAGATTTTTATGTCAAAGTTGTCCTTCATAGATGGCGAATGGATCGCAGGTAGTCTTGGATTTACCAACATGCATGCCGCGCCTCTGTTATTTGTTTTCCGTAACGCAAAACTTGAGGCTATTTGTTTTGACAATCTCGATCTTCTGATTCTTCATCGTCAATTAAACTTGAAGGAACTCAAGAATAATCCAGATTTAACTATCCTTTCACCGGATACGTCTATTCTAAATTCCTTCTATCCGAATAGAGCTCGCTTTGCCTTAGAAGTTGTTAAACTTATGCATCAAATTAGAAACTATAAATTAGATTCTGTTAACTTAGGAATGGCGTCATTCATCGAAATACCTGAACAACGCCTAACTGATGTACTCGAGCTTGCACGTGGTGCAGTTAAAAAAGTAATGAAGACTTAATTTCTACAGTTGCAAGTGACGTTATTGACGTATTCTCCGAACTTGAAAACTTAATGAAGCGGCATGGGTGGAGTGTCGCATCCAAAAAATTTGTCAATAACATGAAGGCTGAAAATTGGATATCACTGTGTAGCGTGCTAGAGGAATGGTTAATGTTAAGAAATCCTCTTTTGGCCAAAGTGGAATTTTGGAATACTTTAAATATGGTATTTTAAATCGATCATCAAGTTTTTCAACATGTAAAACGAAGTTCTGAATTGTGTATAGAAATTAACGGAGAACATAGTTAACATATTTTACATTAAGGAATATATTTTGATTTAAAACGTTCTAAACGATTGAAAGAGTTAAGATTGACACACTGTATTCTCCGTTATTAATGTTAATGTTATTGAAACTACATCAGCTCTCAGATTCATATTATTAAAAACACGTGACAAAAAAGTTATATTAGAAATGCTATAAATTAGGCAATGCTGAAACTTTCAAACGAGTTTTAAAAATCTAGGATACTTTTAAATCTAATGCATAATATAAATGTGCATTACTTAGGTTAGAATTTTGCAAAACATGCACTAAATCAGTCAAAACTTGCCTCAGGGCAAATTTATGGATACGATGCATTTCTTATTGGTAACATATCTTTATATTGATAATTAATTATCGCTTTTACCAACTTTCATGAGACAATATTTAAAGATCAGTTTTGTACAAATTTATAACAGCTCAAGTGATTAATTATATTCTATTGCTCTATGTTAACACAAAGTGACTGTATTGATTCAATATTTTTAATTTTTTTGAAGATATATAGAACACGGTGTATCAATGGTCATTTCATTCACTTCAAATATTTTATATTCCATCTAAAATTGAAATTATCAGAAACAACCTCCGGGCTTTCCAAAAGGGAAATCGGGAAAAGTCGTGTGGAGGAGTCCAAATGGAGACACTCTAATTTGGGGAGATTTTTTCTCTTCTTTCAGCATTTCAATTTGATTTTCCATTTCCTGTCTTTTCTTTTCTGTTTCCCGTTTGTATTGTTCATAATCTTTTTGCATTTCATAATTTATTGTTTGTTTCTCCAATTCTCTTTCTCTTTCCCTATCGTATTGCTTCAATTTCCGTTTCATTTCCTTTTCCGATTGTTGTCTCTCTTTTTCTGCTTTCATTTTGTATTGTTCCAAATCGTTTCGCATTTCATTTTCCATTTTCTTTCTTTCCTCTTCTGTTTTCGATTTGAATAGTTCCATTTTCTTTAACATTTCATTTTCCTTTCTCTGTGTTTCCTCTTTTGTTTGCATTTTGAAATGTTCTAAATTCTTTTGCATTTCAATTTCTTTTTTGTGTCTCTCCTCTTCTGTTTTAAGTTTAAATTTTTCAAATTTCTTTTGCATTTCTTTTTCCTTTTTCTTACATTCCTCTTCTGTTTTCACTTTAAATTGTTCAAAATTGTTATGCATTACATTAAATTGTTCATATGTTTTGTATAATTCATTAATAGCATCTTTAAGTGAATCGGAATATTTCTTTTTAATATCATCGTTATGCACGCGTTTCATTCTTTCAAATATTTGAAACGCTTCTGTTTCAATCATAACGTGTTTTGCATTAAATTCATTACCCAATAGTTCCGTACAAACATTTTCCATTTCGTTTCTGTAGTGTTTCAATGCAATTGAATGTGCGCTGTTATTTTGAAATTCTGCATTCGCTTCATTGATACTTTTAAATTCAGGTATTGTTGCGGTAGCAAAGTGTTGAGCCCATAATTTAACAATGACTTTTAATTCATCGCCAGTAATTTCTTTATCTCCAATTTGTTTCGTAATGATATTCTTTTCAAAAACGCGCGGAACGAAATCTTTAATCGCATCAATAAAATCGGATTCAACTTTTTTAATGTCATCTTCAATCGCTAATCCTCTCCCCGGATGTGGCATTAAATGACATCCGACATTTTTAAATGCCGAAAGAATTTCCTGACGTACAATTTTATTCTCAGAAATAGCATCGGGTTTAACATTGAG